>QANX01003006.1:73903-84881 GCA_003254975.1 Ochetophila trinervis | reverse complement strand
TGTATTTTAGAACATTATATTTTTTACACAACTTCATATGTAACAACTCTAAGCCTCTAATTTTTGGAATCCTAAACATATATATAACATAGTTTGTAAGCAATATTATAAGTAACGGTTATACAATATAATATTTTTAATCATCACATACAACATAAATTTAACAATATATATAATCAAGTGCAACATCACACAACAATAAAATAAAATATGTAGATTCTAATAAATATTTTTGTGTTCTATAATAAATGTCTTGTTACACCACATTATCCATATAATAGTTGCCATAAAATGTTGGCAAAAATAATAACAATAATGATTTGAGAAAGTATACAAATCGGTTAATGCAATGCCTTCAATTGAAATGCGATAGTTAGGCAATGCTTGTTGATCATTATCTATTTGTGAACAAGTTTACTTGCATGCCTTCACTTGCAAATGATATATTGAAATGATATATCTCTAAATATGTAATAACTATACAAGAGAGAAATGATAAATCTACTTTTTTGTTATTTCAATAAAAATCTAATAGATTAAGGGCTGAATTAACGAAATAAACAAATATTCAATTAATATGAATTTTTTTTGTTTATATAGACTACAAGAATATGATAATAAATAAAAAAAGCACAAAAACACCCCCCTCTGCTTTTCTTTCCTATCTCTCTCTCTCTCTCTCTTTCCCATTTCTTTATCTTCTCTCTTCCCACTTTTCTAGATTACCTCACCATTTTTCTCTTTCATTCTCTCTAATTTTTTCTCTCAATTTGTCTACTTACTTGTTCTCTTCACTCTTCAATCTGCATTCTCTTCCAAATACTCTCTCACCTCTCTAGTTATTTTTTCTATTTATAAACTCACCCTTAGCATTTTCTCACTTTTCTTTTTTTCCCACATTTTCACTACATCCTCTTTCGCTCTATCTATTTTTATACTCTACACTTTAGTTTATCTCTAAACTTTCTATCTCTAATTTATCTCTCCACAATTTCATTCTTTACATTTTTTTCTACTCTATTCTCTCTAATTTCTTTAACTAACTATCTCTGAATTCTCTGTTCCTTTTGGCATGACATCATAGTGGGTAAATTCATTTGTTCCAAAAACTAGCAATATCAAGTTTTATGAAATTTCATTTGACCTTGATTACAATACGTTTTTATCTTGTAGTTGTGAATTCACAATTAGGATTTTTTTCCGGTAAATTAGATGTTTATAAGATTTTCCAATACTAAAATAGTAAGACTTTTTTAAATACTAGTTTATAAAGTATAAATAAAAATTATAACTATATATATATATATATTTTAATGAGAAAAACACACTGACAACGGGCCAACGTCCATAGTCAAAAATCATAGAAAATGGTTATGCATGCAAAGAAAAGACAACGGACCAAGTATGTGCATCGTCTTTCCACCAGGCGCACAGAGGCGCCTTTTTTTATTAAGATTATGCACGCATAGAAAATGGTTTTCTTTCTACGCATTCTTATAACAAGTATAATTGAATCTGAAAAGAGTAAAGTAACATTAATACTCTTTTTGTATTTATTGGAAGAAAAACATTATAATTTTCTTTTCATATTTATTCTAGTAGTCTAATAAAGTATAGTTCAATCGGATAAAAAAGTCTTTTAATATCGTTTTGAATTTATTCTTACAAAAACTATAGGTGAATAAAGAGTAAAGTTACAATAAATTGAATTTTTTTCAAAAAAGTAAAAAAAAAAATTACTTTTACTTCATCATATTTATAAATCATTCTCTTTTTTCCCCTAATCTTTGCTAGAAAAAAAAACATTCATATTTTTAAAATATATTATTAAAAGATTGTTACTAGTTTTCTCTATAGTTGATACTAAGTTTCTAACAGCAAGTGTTTATTTATAATTATGTTCGTTTTAACTTTTCAAGGACAAACGAAATTTTCGAAGCTAAACTAGGCATTAATAACTGTGGAACAAACGAATTACCCCAAAAACTATAATGTCCATCCAAAAGTAAAAGCAGAAACTAAAGAGCAAAGCATAGCGAAATTAGAGAAAAAGCATACACAAAAATATAAAGAGAAATGGGAAGATGAAACTATTAAGAGAAAGTGCAAAGACACTAAAAAATAGAGCATGAAACTAGAGAGAAAAGAAAGACTGCAAGGAGAAAACATGGAGAGAGAGAAAAAAGTAAGGAGGGAAATATGAAATAGGACAGTAAGTAAAGAGATAAATTAAAAGCGAGGAAGTTAGAAGATAAAAAGAGAAATTAGAAAGAGAACGAAGATAAAGACAAATTAAATAGAGAGATTAGAGAAAGAAAATAGAGACAGGAGAAATTAGAGAGAAAAGTGAGAAACTAGAAAGCAAAAGAAAGAAAAATTGAAAGGGAAATGTAGAGAGAGAATGCAGGGGAAGAAAAAGCAAGCAAAGCAAAGCAAAGCACAGCACACAAACACAAACACAACCCCCACCCACACAGGAGAAAAACCCTTGGGCAATCCCCAAGCAGTCTTTTCTCTCCCAAACCAAAAATTCATCCATCTTTTTATTCTTAGTCCCATCCTTCCATCCTTGTACAACAACAATCAGAACCCCTCCTTGCACAACAGCAACCACAACCCAACAAAACAACAACAACAACAGCAGCAGCAGTACAAGACTACTACTACTTTTCCTTATACAACCATCTAGAATCCCTACTTGTATACATCAATCTAAATATATAAAAACTATTTGAAGAAGCTTTCCCAGATTCTTCCATGTCATAAACTGATGAGGCAAAGAATTCAAATTTGCGGTGGAAATAAATGAAGGAAGATTCTATCTACTTCTTTTCCAGTTTCTTCTCTATCCCTGTCATTCATAATTAATACAATCGCAATATGAAACATACCTTACAGGAAGTCAGGAACACTCAAATTTATACAGAGATAACTAAAACAATAATAATAATAATAACGATAATTGTAATTTGTGTTTACTATTTCAACTTTGGTACAAAAGATCAAAAGGAAGAAGTTGATGATTGTTTTCCAATTACTTTTCCCTCTGAAATAGAGCAATAATGGTGTCTATGGTTCATTTTACAGACACTTTAAATAACTGTTTTAAATTTTGGCAATCTGGGTAACATACACTGCAAAGACAGCATGATAATCACATGAAGCATTCTCAACTTCACAAAATCAGAAAGAGAAACTATTACCCAATTTCCTTATTAATAAGGTTTCATTTTTTCATATTTCCACCAATTTGGACTTAAAACAGAGAGCCTCTCTCATATCCAATTGCTTTTATCGTATCAAAATTCTTCAATATCGAGTTTTCTACTTTGTTTCTTCATTCTTTTTCTACTTGTTCTCAGATACAAGCCAAGCAGGAAATAAAACATATAAAAAAGAAAAGAAAAAAAAAAAAAGGAAAGAGATAACTATTACCAATTTCCAGTTCTTTGGCCTTAAAACAGAGAGCCTCCCCCATATCCAATTATTTTTATCTTACAAAATTCTTTGTTAACCAGTTTGTTTCGCATTCTTTCTCAGATACAACCTAAGCAAATGATAAAACGTAAAAACCAAGACAAAAAAGGAAAAAGAGAGAACAAATTAACTCCAACCCAGGCATAAAATCATGAAAGAAAAGCACTTAGTTCAGGAAAAGAAAAAGAAACAAAAAACCCAATTTCTTTGTTTCTTCATTCTTTTTCTACTTTGTTTCTTCATTTTTTTTCTACTTGTTCTCAGATAGCCAAGCAGGAAATAAAACATATAAAAAATATATATATATAAAAAAAAGAAAAAGAGAGAGATAACTATTACCAATTTCCAGTACTTCGGCCTTAAAACAGAGAGCCTCCCCCCATATCCAATTATTTTTATCTTACAAAATTTTTCGTTAACCAGTTTGTTTCACATTCTTTCTTTAGATACAACCTAAGCAGATGATAAAACGTAAAAACCAAGACAAAAAAGAAAAAAGAGAGAACAAATAAACTCAAACCCAGGCATAAAATCATGAAAGAAAAGCACTTAATTCAGGAAAAGGAAAAAGAAACAAAAAACCCAATTTCCATAATCAAACCAAACATTTAATTAATCAAATGTATAGAAATGCAGTTGAATCTCATGTATGCATAGAAAATCAAATAATTCTCAAAAAAATAAGAATCGCTAACCTGTCCACACTACACTGTGACAAAAGCCTGTACCATGGCATTCAACCTCTCAAAACTCGGGCTCTGCTTCTGATAAACAAACAACTCGAAGGCACAAAATTCATTATCCACCTCATTCCGAGATCATCCAAGACCACAGAAAACCATTAAAGTTTCGAATTAAACCCAAATTAAATATTGAAAAAAAATGACTAAACCAAAAGACTCCTTGGTGAGCGTGATACATTACCTCAGCAATCGACTTTTGCAAGAGCAACCTACGCTGCCTTTGTCTTCTCACTCACTAACATTGGGAGACTAAAGGAGGAAATAGGATTCGCCAATCACTAACATTGGGACCAGAGAGAAGTTGTAGAAGAAGAAGAGAGTGAAAATGAGAGAGGAGCTTATGTTAACGGCTATTTAATGAGATTTGAAATTCCTTTTTTTTTTTTTTGAAAAAGATATAACAGCTATAAAATATAGAGTAATTTTAGAAATGTCATTTATAACATTGTTATATCCATTTACCATAGAAAATGATAGTATCATTAGCCACCCAATGGGCGAAACATAAATTTTGAATTCATTACCAAAACAGAAATCAACAGGGTCAATATCTTGAAAGAAAATTCAATATCAAAAAATCTATACCTATTAAACTCCAAAACTAATCATTTGAACTTTTTACAACAAGAAATTAAATATGTAAAAATAGAAAAACAATTATCAAATAAAGATTTACAATCAAGAATTTTGAATTAAAATTAACAAACGAAATATGTTCATATATATAACGGGGGTAAACCAAATGTTGCCATATATCAAACCTAGCTAACTTTAGTTTATGACATATCTAGCTAGCTAACAGATTGTTTTAAATCAAAGTCTAAGTTCACTTATTGAGTCATCACTCTCATATTTTAAATCGCTGACTTCACCAATATCAAAATCCCATCTACGTGCAAAACCCACCAACAGAAATAATAGTGATTGACTATGTACATATAATATTATTCTATAAGTTTTCAGAATTTGCGTCTGCAAATTAACAGCTTGAAAATACACTATGATATTTTTTATCGGTTAATAATTACTTAAGACTCATTCGTCAGTTTTTATTGGTTAACTATAACAGGTAAAGGCCATAGTTATATTTTTGCAACATTATTAATCATAAAATGCTAAGTTTTGATATTATTTACTCCTTAACTGATATAAATTAACAAATAAATCTATATATTTTATAAATATAGAAAGCTAAAGAGTGATCAATGTGAGACTAATAATCTGGGAGTTTGTACAAACAAAAAATTAGAACCATACAACTCAACTAAAATATATTATTTTTATTCTCAACTTTTTAATTTTGATAAAAAATAATTCATAGTGTAATTTTGAAGTTTTGATATCTGTCATCGCTGGTAATCATCACCAGTGAGATGACAGTTTTTATTGATAACATTTAATTATATTTATTTTTTAATATTGAAATTCTAATAACTGAAATTAAACAATTAAAAAGCCACCTAACATATAATCAATCAAAGAAAACATTTTTTTTTTACTTATTGTCTTTCTCTTATTTATTTATTTACTATTAATATATTTTAGAACACGATATATTTTGACACAACTTCATATGTAACAATTCTAAGCCTCTAATTTTTGGAATCCTAAACATATACAAAACATAGTTTATAAGCCATATTATATGTAACAGTTATGCAATATAATATTTTGAATCATCGCGTGCAATATAAATTTAAAAATATATAATCTGATGCAACGTTACACAACTATAAAATAAAATATGTAGATTCTAATAAATATTTTTGTGTTCAGTAATAAATGTCTTATTACACCACATTATTCGCATAACAGTTGCACATAAAGTGTTTGCAAAAATAATAACAATAATGATTTGAGAAAGTATACAAATCATTAATGCAATGTCTTCGATTTCAAATGCGATAGGTTAAGCAGTGCTTGTTGATCATTATCTATTTATGAACAAGTTTACTTGCATGCCTTCAATTGCAAATGATCTTGTAATGATATATCTCTAAATGTGTACTAACTATACAAGAGAGAACTAAAAAATCTTATTTTTTGTTATTTCAATAAAAAGCTAATTGTGAAGAAGTTTTTTTATTTTTATTTTTTTCATTTGGAAGCAAATCATTTTGGGTTTTTTTTTTTTAACAATGACCAAAAACAATGCACTACTTTGCAAGATTGTAGAAGTGGAACATATCATTAGATAACAATGTCATAGATTAAGGGCTGAATTAACGAAATAAACAAATATTCAATTAATATGAATTTTTTTTTATAGACTACAAGAATATGATATTAAAAAAAAAAACCACAAAAACACCCCCCTCTGCTTTTCTTTCCTATCTCTCTCTCTCTCTCTTTCCCATTTCTTTCTCTTCTCTCTTCCCACTTTTCTAGATTACCTCACCATTTTTCTCTTCTTTCATTCTCTCTAATTTTTTCTCTCAATTTGTCTACTTACTTGTTCTCTTCAATCTTCAATCTGCATTCTCTTCCAAATACTCTCTCACCTCTCTATTTATTTTTTCTATTTATAAACTCACCCTTAGCATTTTCTCACTTTTCTTTTTTTCCCACATTTTCACTGCATCCTCTTTCGCTCTATCTATTTTTATACTCTACACTTTAGTTTATCTCTAAACTTTCTATCTCTAATTTATCTCTCCACAATTTCATTCTTTACATTTTTTTCTACTCCATTCTCTCTAATTTCTTTAACTAACTATCTCTGAATTCTCTGTTCCTTTTGGCATGACATTATAGTGGGTAAATTCATTTGTTCCAAAAACTAGCAATATCAAGTTTTATGAAATTTCATTTGTCCTTGATTACAATACGTTTTTATCTTGTAGTTGTGAATTCACAATTAGGATTTTTTTCCGGTAAATTAGATGTTTATAAGATTTTCCAATACTAAAATAGTAAGACTTTTTTTAATACTAGTTTATAAAGAATATTAATAAAAAAAATTTCTATATATATTCATTTCTTGTTCAAAGCTAATAAAATTTATATTCTATTATCATTATTTTAGAATAATATACATAAGAAAAACAAACTGACAACGGGGCAACATCCATAGTCAAAACTCATCAACAAAAACAGTGGACCAAGCATGTCCATCGTCTTTGCACCAGGCGCACAGAGGCGCCTGTTTTAGCAAGATTATGCACGTATAGAAAACGGTTTTCTTTCTTATAAAAGTATATTTGAATCTGATAAAAATAAAGTAACATTAATATTATTTTTGTATTTATTATAAATGAAAGTATAGTGGAATTTAATTAAAAAAAGTACAACATAATAATTTCTTTTTGTATTTATTGGAAGGAAAACATTATAATTTTCATTTCATACTTATTCTAGTAGTCTAATAAAGTATAGTTCAATCGGATAAAAAAGTGTTGTAATATATTTTTGAATTTATTCTTACAAAAACTATAGTTGAATAAAGAGTAAAGTTACAATAAAATGAATTTTTTTTTTCAAAAAAATAAAATTGACTTTTACTTTATTATATTTATAAATCATACTTTTTCTTCTTTTTTTCTTTTCTAATCTTTGCAAGAAAAAAAAAAAAAACCTCCAAAATTTTAAAATATATAATTAAAAGATTGATCACTAGTTTTCTCTATAGTTGATCCTAAGTTTCTAATAGCAAGTGTTTATTTAAAAATATGTTTGTTTTAACTTTTCAAGGACAAACGAAATTTTCAAAACTAGGCATTAATAACTGTGGAACAAACGAATTACCCCAAAAACTATAATGTCCATCCAAAAGTAAAAGCAGAAACTAAAGAGCAAAGCATAGAGAAATTAGAGAGAAAGCATAGAGAAAAATATAAAGAGAAATGGGGAGATGAAACTATTAAGAGAAAGTGCAAAGACACTAAAAAATAGAGCATGAAACTAGAGAGAAAAGAAAGACTGTAAGGAGAAAAAAGTAAGGTGAGAAATATGAAATAGGAAAGTAAATAAAGAGATAAATTAAAAGAGAGGAAGTTAGAACTTAGAAGATAAAAAGAGAAATTAGAAAGAGAAAGAAGATAAAGACAAATTAAGTAGAGAGATTAGAGAAAGAAAATAGAGAGAAAAGTGAGAAACTAGAAAGCAAAAGAAAGAAAAATTGAAAGGGAAATGTAGAGAGAGAATGCAGGGGAAGAAAAAGCAAGCACAGCACAGCACACAAACACAACCCACCCACACAGGAGAAAAACCCTTGGGCAATCCCCAAGCAGTCTTTTTTCTCCCAAACCAAAAATTTATCCATCTTTTTTATTCTTAGTCCCATCCTTCCATCCTTGTACAACAACAATCAGAACCCCTCCTTGTGCAACAGCAACCACAACCCACCAATACAACAACAGTACAAGACTACTACTTCTTTTCCTTATACAACCACCTAGAATCCCTACTTATATACATCAACCTAGATATATATAAAAACTATTTGAAGAAGCTTTCCCAAATTCTTCCATGTCATAAACTGATGAGGCAAAGAATTCAAGTATGCGGTGGAAATAAATGAAGGAAGATTCTATCTACTTCTTTTCCAGTTTCTTTTATATCCCTGTCATTCATAATTAATACAATCCCAACATGAAACATACCTTACAGGAACACTCAAATTTATACAGAGACAACAAAAACAATAATAATAATAATAATAACAACAACAACAATTGTAATTTGTGTGTTTACTATTTCACCTTTGGTAGAAAAGATCAAAAGGAAGAAGTTGATGATTGTTTTCCAAATACTTTTCCCTCTGAAATAGAGAAATAATGGAATAACTGTTTTAAATTTTGGCATTCTGGGTAACATGATATATACGCTGCAAAGACAGCATTATATATCACATGAAGCATTCTCAACTTCACAAAATCAGAAAGAGAAACTACTACCCAATTTCTTTATTAATAAAGTTTCATTATTTTTATCTTTCCACTAATTTGGTCTTAAAACAGAGAGCCTTTCTCACATCCAATTGTTTTTATCGTATCACAATTCTTCAATAACGAGTTTTTTACTTTGTTTCTTCATTCTTTTTCTACTTGTTCTCAGATACAAACCAAGCAGGTGATAAAACATATAAAAAAAAAATGAAAGAAAAAGAAAACTATTACCAATTTCCAGCACTTTGGTCTTAAAACAGAGAGCCTCCCCCCATATCCAATTATTTTTATCTCACAAAATTCTTCAACAACCAGTTTGTTTCACATTCTTTTTCTACTTGTTCTCAGATACAACCCAAGTGGATGATAAAACATAAAAGCCAAGACAAAAAAGAAAAAGAGAGAACAAATAAACTCAAACCCAGGCATAAAATCATGAAAGAAAAGCATTTAGTTCAGGAGAAGAAAAACGAAACAAAAGACCCAATTTCCAAAATCAAACCAAACATTTAATTAATAAAATGTATAGAAATGCTGTTAATCTCATGTATGCATAGAAACTCAAGTAATTCTCTGAAAAATAAGAGCCACTGACCTGTCCACACTACATTGTGACTAAAGTCTGTACCAAGGCATTCAACCTCTCAAAACTCGGGCTCTGCTTCTGATAAACAAACAACTCGAAGGCACAGAATTCATTATCCACCTCATTCCGAGATCATCCAAGACCACAGAAAACCATAAAAGTTTCGAATTAAACTCAAATTACATATTAAAAAAAATGACTAAACCAAAAGACTCATTGGTTTGCGTGATACATTACCTCAGCAATCGGCTTTTGCAAGAGCAACCTACGCTGCATCTGTCTTCTTACTCGCTAACATTCGGACTAGAGGAGGAAATAGGATTCACCAATCACTAACATTGGGACCAGAGGAGGAGGTGGAGAGAAGTTGTAGAAGAAGAAGAGAGTGAAAATGAGAGAGGAGCTTACGTTAACGGCTATTTAATGAGATTTGAAATTCTTTTTTCTTTTTTGGAAAATATAAGAGATTCCAAATTCTAACGTCTATTTTTTTTGAAAAAGATATAACGGCTATAATATAACCGAAACCGAACTGATCTAATCGTTTGGCCGGCTTTGAAACCGAACCAACCCAGCCAACCCATCAGAAAGTCGATAGGGTTGTGAAAGAATAACAAAAAAAAATTACTCTTGACTTTCCAGGTAGCCAAACAAGTGGAAAAAGGAAATAAATTGACAATAAACATGAAAAAGCTATGGAAAACCATCCAGCAATTCATGGAACGGACAATTAAAGCTAAATATTAATATCCAAAGCAAAAATTGAACTGATTTTTCACCTCCGCTTCCTGCATTCGTTCCCAAAGACCGATAAAAATAAAACAAGTGAAGCAAACAGGGAAAAAAAAAATTATTGAGGAGAACTATACCGAGAGAGCATTAAAATACACGAATACATAAAAATAAAAATCATAAATACCGAGAGAGAGAGAGAGAGAGAGAGAGTAAAGAAACATTAATGAAGAAATCTATTTTGGAAAAGAATGGCAAGAACGCCGAGGGGAAGAGCGAGAGGCTGCGTGCTTTCCTAGGGCAAAATCAGGGAAAAGAGAAAGTAGAAGTTGGGGCTAACTAGATATTCTTGTTTTTTTTTCATTTTATATTTTCAATTTAACTCGGGTTTAGCGGGTTCCGCATGCGGCCCAGCACCTTTTTTTATTTTATTTTAAAATATATTTATTTGATCTGGAGCAGTCTCTTTTACATGCAATATGCAGATTGCTAACTGTACAGCGTACACATTATATTTTTTTATGACCAAAAACGAAAAAAAAAATACATATATA
>QANX01003006.1:55713-71560 GCA_003254975.1 Ochetophila trinervis | reverse complement strand
AAAAAAAAAAAAAAAAAAAAAAAAAAAAAAAAGTGACTGTCTACCTACATATAATATTATTCTATAAGTTTCAAGTATTTGCCTATGCAAATTAACAGCTTGAAGTACACTACACATGATAATTTTTATTGGTTAATAATTACTTAAATCCGTTTGTCAGTTTTTATTGGTTAATTCTAATAGTTAAAGGCCATAATTATATTTTTGCAATAATATTAATCATAAAATGCTAATTTTGATATTATTTTCTCCTTAACTGATGAAAATTAACAAGTAAAACTATATATATATATATATTTTGATAAATATAGAAACTAAAGAGTGATTAATGATGATTTTCTTACCATACAAGTTCTAAACATAATTATAGCAAAACTGAAAGGTCTAATTGAAATTTGCCCCTAACTTAAAAAAGAAAAAAAAAATATATATATATATATTAGATCCTGATCCTATGTATCTTTGCAAAATATATTCTATAGTTATCATATCTAGAAAAAGTAAAACATAAATATTCTTGCTGAGCCAGCGAGTATATATCACTATTCTCCTATAACAATAATGAAAATTAAAAATTAAAAAACATACAGGAAATATAATTAATCCTAATTGATCAATTTAAGTTTACATTGTGATCTGAAATACTAAAAGTCTGAACAATTAAAAAGCTGAAAGTCGTATGACGATGGATGTCCACCAAAAGCGAGAGGTTAATTGTTGTTGAAAATGAAGATCAAAGCAGGAGCCGTACAAATAGCTCTTCTTCTTGTGTGGCGTCTTCTCCTCCTGATCCGACGACGTTTGATGATGATAATGGATTTGATGATCCAGCGTCTAAATACCCAGCTGGGGATAGGTTTCAACTCACAGATGAAGAACTTGTGAGTTATTTACTTAAAGAAAAAGGTAGCCAATCAACACCTTCCAATCAACATCAGGAATAGCGTTGAACTCTACAGGTACAATCCTCACTATCTTGCAGGTTAACTATCTATTTCCACTCAAATCAAACCCCAATCTTTTCATTTGACTGAAACAGTTTTGATTTTGACTAATTGACCAAGCAAAATAAACAATGAGAAAACGGTTTTGACCATCTGTTACATTGATCTTTGTATCTATATTTTCTATATGTACGGATCTAGATGAACGACTATTGTAAAGTTTTCTAGTTGGCTACAATAGTAATTAGAAATTGACCTTGGTGAAATCAAGACATATTTAAGTGAATTGATCTTAGGAAGCAAGAACTTTCATTTTATTGCTATATAACTATATACAGTTTTGTTATAAATTCCAAAGTCGGGGTTTATAGCGTTTCTCCGACCTTCTAAATTTAACTTACTTTTCTGTCAAATACAGCTGCAATTTTGACCCGGTTAAAATTGGCTTAAATGCTTTGCAAATTCCCCCCTCTTCCATATAAACGTGCCTCCCACGTGCAAGCAAATTTTTCCCCCCTACCCTAGCCCAATTCTCCCATTTTGATTTTTCCCATTTTTTCTTCCCCACAGAGGTCTCTCCCTGTCTCTCACTGGAATCCCGTCACCTGGTCCTTTTCCCGCAGCTTCGAGTAGAAATTTCGTAAATTTACCAGCTCCAGCTCCCTGGCCGATTATTGGTTTTATTAGTTTAGTGATGAAATTCCTATTTGATGGAGATGTTGCATCCAACAGGTTTCTAATTTGGTTTTTAATAGGAATTTTATTCTGTTCCAATAAATTTTGAAATTTTGCAGTTTCGGTAAGTAGAAATATAAGATAGTAAATTGTTGGACAAAATTATATATCCAAAAAATGAATTCACGTGCACCAACATAAGTTTGGGACAACATATTATACCTCATGAAATTACAATCAAAACCAGAATCAAAACCAGGATTATACCTCATCAAAACCAGACAAAATTACAATGAATAACCCACTGTCAGATAATTCACAATATTGAAACAAATACATAGAGAAATTGGAAGGAAAAAAAGAAAAAAAAAAAAAAGGGAAATTACAGGGTATTGGCCAGAGCCTTAAGCAGCCACAAAAAAAAAAATTTGCGGGGGGGGGGNGGGGGGGGGGGGATCGGCTCGCACCAGAGCCTTAAGCGAAGACTTGCGTGGAGGGGCTCGATCTCGGGGCAAATGGGCTGGATGAATCGCGGGGGGCTCGAATCGCAGGGGGCTCGATTGCGGAGGGGCTGGATGACGCAACTAGGGGGTAAAAAACAGAGAGATTACAGGGTATTGACCAGAGCCTTAAGCAGCCACAAAATAAGAACAAAAAAAAAAATTTGCCACCAGTGAAAAATCCGATCGCGGAGGGGCTCGACTCACACCAGAGCCATAAGCGAAGACTTGTGCAGGGGAGGGGGGGTCGATCTCGGGGCAAAGCGGCTGGACGACGCAGCCGGGGGGGGCTCGATCCTTAAGAACGGTCGACACAGCCGCATCAACAAAGGGGCTCTGGAGCGCAGCTGGGACTGAGGAAGCTAGGGCACAGCGCATGGGGGATTTCTGGGGGATCTGGAACGAAGACTTCGGGGTTTCTAATTGGCCAGGGAACCGGTACCGAAGCCGGTAAATTTATGAAATTTCTACTCGAGGCTGCTGGAAGAGGGCCGGGTGACGGGATTCCAGTAGGAGGTAGGGAGAGACCCCTACGGGGAAGAAAAAATAGAAAAAAACAAAATGGAAAAATCGGGCTAATGGGGGGGAGGGTGAACCACGTGCCTCGCATGTGGGTGAAATTCAAAATTGTAATTTTGATTTATTTTAAAAATTTTGACAATTAGAGATGCTATAAATCTCGACTTCAAAGTTTACAGCGTATTCATAGAATTTTATTATTATTGTCTTAGCTTCAGGAAAAAAAAAAAAAAAAAAAAAAAAAAACAAACAGACAGAGGAATCGATACTGTAACCCACTTCTGTCTCCTATCCTTAAGAAAGATCGATTAAGATCTTTAACCCTGCACTTCAAATCGTCATCGTTTTTTGGAAACAAATATGGAAAAGCAATATATATGTTTGTTTTTTTTGGTTAAAAAAAGCAATATATATGTACACACACAATATTGATCAGCCTTTTACCCAAAAAAAATATATATATATTGATAAGTCAAGAACATAGTATTCATTTTATAGAGTGATTTTTTAGTACCGTCATAAGTGTTAAAAAATATTATTTATAGAAATCTATATAATATATTAAAATTTTTTTTTTAAAAATTTTTTTTCTCATTCAACGTTATATATATATATATTTTATATATATATATAATTTTTTTAAAATGTTAAAATTTATATTTAAATAAATAATTTAAAATCTAATAATAATAACAAAAATCGTTTACTTTTTTCACTCTTTTATATCTCAATTTTTATTTATTTTTAATTACATATAATATTTTATATCTAAACTTATATTATTTTATTTCAATATTCCTATAGTTATTTTTCTCATTTATTCAACATTTATATATATATATTATTTTTTATTTTTTTTTTAAGTTAAAATCTATATTTTGATAAATCTCTGAAACTAAAGTTAAAATATAATAATAGATTCATGGTTTATCTTTTTCCACTTATCTATATCTCAATTTTTTATGTTTTTAACTACATATAATATTTTATATCTTTATTTATATTATTTTATTCTTCACTCTTAAGCTTTCAAAATTTTAAAAATAAAAAAAATTCATCCATTGAAAAAAAAATTTATATTGCAATTTTTTTCAGTGATCTTCTCACTCATACAACATTTATATATATATATATATTTTTTTTATTTAAGTTAAAATCTGTATTTGAGTATATCTCTAAAATTTAAAGTTAAATCTAATATAATATTTTAAATATGAAAAGTTCTACACTTTCAAATATAATACATATATATATATTTAAAGTTAAAATTTATATATGGGTACATCTCCAAAATTGAAATTAAATCTAAAATATATTTTAAATATGAATAAAAACTTTACACTTTCAACCAGTATAATCATATTTTAAGTAGTTAAAATTTATAAATTTGTATTTGAGTAAATCTCTAAAATTAAAGTTAAAATCTAATAAAATATTTTAAATCTACATCTATATAATCTATATAATATATTAAACTTTATTCCCTTAAAAATTTCTTCCAATTTTTTTTCTTTCGTTTTTTTCTGCTCATTCAACATTTATATAAATAAATATATATATATCTTCATCTTTTTTATATATCTTTTTTTTAAAAGCTAAAATCTATATTTGGATAAATTTTCAAAAATGAAATTAAAATCTAATAATAATAATAAGATTCTTAGTTTGCCTTTTTCCACTCTTCCATATCTAAATTTATTTATTTTCTTAACTATATATAATAATTTATATTCATATTTATATTATTTTATCGTTCATTCTTACTCTTTCAAAATAATAAGGGTTCATCCATTTAATGATTTTTTTATATTGCAGTTTTCCCTCAGTGTTTTGACTTCTTCTTTTTTAAAGTTAAAATCTAATAAATATGTATTTGGGTAAATCTCCAAAATTAAATTTAAAATATAATAAAATATTTTAAATATGGATTAAAACTCTACAATTTCAAATATAACACACACACACACACACATATATATATATATATTTTTTTTAAGTTAAAATATGTATTTAGATTTTTTAAGTTAAAATCTATATTTGAGTATATTTTCAAAATTAAAGTTAAATCTAATAAAATATTTTAACTATCAATAAAAAAACTCTACACTTTAGTATATAACATAAGCTATACACTTTCAAATATAACATATATATATATTAAGTTAAAATTTGTATTTAGATAAATTTTTAAAATCGAAGTTAAAATCTAATCTAATAGTAATAATAACAAAATTCGTGGTTTACCTTTTCTATATCTTAATTTTTTGTAACTGCATATAGTATTTTTTTTATCCATATTTTATATATTTTTATTCTTAATTCTTAATCTCTCAAAAAATTTAAACTAAAAAGGGTTCATGAATTCAACGCATAAAATTGTTGATTCAGTTAATGATCATATTCTTTTTAATATACCTGGTGGTGAACAAATATATTTAAGTTTTGACAGTATATGTAAATTCGAATGGAATTCACTTTCCAATGAAAATTTACACACTCTAAAGTTCTTAGACAGCATTAAATGTTTGGACTTTCCAAATTTTGCTCTCATACTGAAAATTGTAGCTCCTGTTATGCGACTAAAAAACATAGACCAGCATTCAGGACTATGTAATGGAACAAAGCTAGTTATCATTCAGCTTGGCAGTCATGCTATAGAAGGAAAGACTATTACTAGATCAAATATGAGTCAAAAAGTATTTATTTCAAGCATGACACTGACTCATTCATATTCAAAACTTTCATTTAAATTTCATATGAGGTAATTTTCGTTGTTCTGTTTCTTTTTCTATGAAAGTAAGAGTCAAATGAAAACTTCAACAAATGTTGGGTTTTTCTTTCAAATACTTGATTTTAGTAATGGTCAATTATATATGGTAATATCTAGAATGGGAGACAAAAAAAGATTAAAAATATTGATTCTAGATAGAGATGGACAATTGTGTAACTTAACATATAATGTAATCTTTAAATAAAAAAATTAAAAATCTCTTATAGGTACTTATAAATTTCATTCATATATTAAAAAAATCATTTTTTTTATATACAATCTCATTTTCTAAAACATAATTTGTTTTTTCCGGTAGTAGTTGTTGTTTTCTCTTTTTATTACTGAATTTATTATTCAGTATAGTAGGGATGTGTACAAAAACCGACCAACCGATAAAACCGACCAATTCACTACAATCCAACTTATTTGGATCGGTTATTTTAGTATTATTGGATTTGATTGGTTTTGAAAATTAAAAATTCACCATTGGATTGATTTGGTTTGGTTGCTAAATTCAAAAACTGATACAATCGATCCTAACCAAACCGATTACCTTTTAATTTTTAGAAAAATATTTTTTTATTATATGACTTATTTTTATTGGTAAATTCACTATTTTACTGTTAATCTATATACACTCAATTATTATTTAAATAAGATTTAGGGCATTATCTATATTCTTTAACTCTCTCTCTCCAATCATTTTTTAAATAAACGTAATTTTTTTAATATTTATGTGTTAGATTTTGAAAAAAAAAATTGTAATTTTTTAAACAAAGTTTAAGCCCAAAAAGTTTTTGGCACAAAAAATATTTCAAATGTCAAAGTTTAAAAGTAAAAAAACTCAAAAATTAAATTTCAAAAAGTCTAAAAAAATTAATTAAAAATTAAAGTCAAATCGATTAACTAAACCGATCTAATCCAATTAATAATTGGATTAGATTGAATTGGATTTTATATATGAATCGGATCAAATTAAAAAAAAAAAAATTGCTTACTAATTGTATTGGATTGACTATTTCCAAAATAAATCGGTTTCAAACTAATAAACACCCTTACGGTATAGTATCCAAAGTCATTATTATGTTTATCTTCAAAGAGAAGACATATGAAAAATGTCTCACATGAAATGATTTAGTAAGTTTGAAAAAAATTATTTAACTATTTTATATTATTTCTATTTTGTCAGTTTATCTTATAATATTTTTCATTTACGATGCCGAAACATGATGAAAAATATGACTTAACAACTTTATTGATGCAAATTTAATTTTAAAAAAGATATATATTTTTTAGAAAATATAGTTGAAGCTTTCAAATTAATATTCACAAAAATATTAATTTTTTTTTATAAAATTTTCAAATTAATTATTACACAAAAATACATAAAAAATTTAAGATAATTAAACTAAAAAATATAAAAGTACATTAAACTGTTAAAGAAAGTGTAAATGATATATATAAAAATATAAAAGATACTTTTAAAATTATTTTAAATTTTAAAAAGTGTAAATGGAATATTTTTTTATTTTAACATTTTTAAAACTAAAAAGTGAAAATGAACAATTATAAAAACTAAAAAAATGATTATCATGCGATTCATTTTGAATTTTGCAGTTAAACAATGAAATAATTGATAAGATATTAAAATTGGGAAGATAATTAAGAAATGAAAGTTGGGGTCCTACACAACATGACGCATGAATTAATGTTTATTTGTGGTACATTTATTATCCAAACTGTGTCTGACTAAAATATTTGTCATTTAGCAGCAGTACAATTTGGTTTTGTCTTGAATAGCACTCATGTTGCAATCCCTAGTGTGAAGGACAATAAGAACTGTGATGTGCAAATGGTCGTCGAGGAGTGGTTCGATTTTTTAGCAAAATGGGATTTTTAATTTCTTTATTTTGTTGCCCTAGACGACACGGACCATGTAAATAATAAACAATAATTATTTTTTTTGTGTGGTATCTTCCTTGTCATCTTCTTGAACTAACAGACACTGCTTTTCTAAACAATTTAATTTAATTATTGTCCTCGTTTAAAACATTGATTTGACTAGTGAACACGCAGTCTGAGTTTTTGTTTTTGGTAAATATCCATTTTGGGTTGTTTGAAGATTAATTTCCTCACAATTTTATTTATTTATTTATTTTTAATTTAATGAAGGAGTTCAACTGTTCACGCTATAATTGAAAATGCTTAGATGTACGTACACCCAAGAGTATGTGCTTTTGTTTCATCAATGCAAATGAGTATACGGCACTGGTTAGAGCCCAATAGACTTTTTTTTCCCTATGGAGCCAATGCTATAATGGATTCCACTACATTTTTTTAATTACATGAAGTTGAAATATGGCAAGGAAAATAAAATAAAAATAGTGATGTACAAAAATTCCAGCAAGATATTTTGTTGGAGCCCATTATAATATGAATTCTAAAGCTCATTAAAAAATTACTATATATAATATAACACATCAATTTATACATATTATATTTTTTGATTATAAAATGAGAAAAAAAAATTTGTATCGTAGAGAATTGAACTTTTAATTTGAAAATATATTTTAGTTTTACATATGGATACAACTTATATATATTACTTAGCAAAGAAGATTTATACTATTCAATCTTTTTTGGTAAAATATAGTATTCAATCTTTTTTGGTAAAATATAGTATTCAATCTTAATTATGCTAGTCTTAGGGTTAGGTACACATCCATATTTGTCACATAACTTTTTGCAGTTTTCAAGTATGACATGAAAGTACATAGAAATATCCATAATAGTATGGAATTCACGAAAAAAATAATATCCACATGTTTTTTAATAAAAAAATTTGGCTAAAAATAAATAGATTATTTTATTTCTTGTTCTTTAAATCATATTATAAATAATCAATATTTATCATTACGGCTTAATTTTTTTTCTTTTTTTGTGAATGTTATAAGATTTGGATTCTGTTTGAGATAACATTTTGTTTTGCTTCTTTATAACTTTGACTCTTACCAAAAAAAAGAAAAAAAAAACTACTGAAATATTTTTAAAAGTTGTTTTTTAACTTTTAAGATTTAAAAAAAAATACAATTTCAGAAATTATGCCAGACAAATTTTTCAATTTTTTTTTCCTTTCCATATGTCCAGCTTAAGTCTGTGTTCTTTCATTATGACAACAATGATGCTGAGTACCTTGTGGTTTTTTTGCTGTTTATAAAAAAAAGAAATTTTTTTTTTGGAGATATGTCAAGCTAGCATATTTTGACTGTTGAAGAGTGATAACTTAGTTTTAAAAACCACAAGAATTGTGAGAATGAATTATTAGTGAATCCAAACGAAAGGACAGCAGGGTTCCTTTTTTTTTTTTTTTTTTTTCTTCTTTCTCTTGCTCAAAATAATGAGCAGAAAACTGGCAAAATGGCGATCCACAGTGGTAGTGAAAAAAACAATAGCTATTATTAGGTGGTCCAAGAAAAGTTCATCAAGAACTTGAAAAGAGATTCATTCGTTGATTAGACAATCATTTTCATTCGGCCGAATTGAGCCATCCGAGAGGTAGAGAATACCATTCGTTAAAACCATTTAGCGATTTCGGTCCCTCTTAAATAATATATTTTGGTATCAGAGCCATAAGTGTTTTCGATCTTAGTAAGTTATTCAAGTTCATTTCTATCTATTCATATTCATTTATCTATCTAACTCTGTTTGTTTGCTTTGTTTATCCTTCACCCGAACAATAAGACCTTCGTCCAAACAATAAGTCCAGATTAGGCATGAGCGGAAGGGCATGAGAGGATAGTGATTTATGGAGCAATACAGTCAGAGGTAAGTTGATCAATGTTTTATGAATATTTAGAATAGCAACATGAGTAGATTATTTAGATCAAATTCCTTTAGTTCTAGAACTAGTAGAGCTAGTACTTCTTCAAATATGTTTAATGAAATACCAGAAGTAATAAATGAAGAACATTATAGTTACAATGAAGATAACGATGAAGACTTAGATTTTCATAAATGGTCAATACCCCCAGTTAATCATAGTGAAATTTATCATAAACAAACATGGTCATTAGCAACATTTAAGAATGAATCACATGTTAAAACAGTAGAAAAAACATATGCTATCAGTAAAGAACATGAAACATGTCAATTATTTGATAAAGATATGATTAAAAAACATAGAAAAGATGGCTATAATTTCCTACATATAGGATTAGTTCAAATAGGAGTTAAACCATTAACAAAAATAGGACTAAATGCATCAATGCTATTATGTCTTAGAGACGCTTCATTTCTACAATACAATGATAGTATTTTAGGAATAGTTGAAACCAGTTTATGTAATGGACCAGTTCATTTTAATTGTTACCCAGATTTTACAGTTAGCTTAACAGACCCACATATTCTCAAAATATTAACTTTAAATATAAAAACCAATGGTTATGAAGTCATGGAAGGAAGACAACCCTTAGCCTTAATATATAGAATAAATTACAAAGTATCATGGACAAATATGAATTTTAAAGCAAAGAAAAATACTAGTAAAGGACAAACATTATTAATTCAAAGCAATTTTAAAAATACAAAAATTACTATACCAAAACCAATAAAATGGACAGACATAACACTTCCATCAGAATGGACCTTAGTAAATGAACTACCAAATAGACCAGTACAAAATACATTAGAAAATAATGAGCTTATACAACAATATCTAGATGGAACTGTAAAAATATCATTTGATAAACAATCTGCATCTAGAAGATCCTTTAGTCACACACCCAGGATTGAATCTATATCAACCGAAGATACAAATAGAAGAGACCAAGATTTAGAAAAAGAATTGCAAAAACTGAAAATTAAAGAATTAGAAGAAGAAATTAAGAAATTAAAATTAAAATCTATTCAAACAAAAGCTCAAGTAACAACAGCTCAAGTAACTCAGCCAGTTTATGGAAATGAAGGAAGTTCATCACCTACAGAATCTGACTTTATAGATCCAAGATTAAATACAATTAATAAAGAGTTTAAACCTAGTTGGAAAAAATTAGATACAGAAATGATGTCATCATCTAACAAAGAAAAATTGATAAAATATAGACAGAAATACGAGAAAAATGAAAAAGATAGAATCTGGAAAAATTGGAAACAATTAATGATTCAACTACAAACTAATATACCATTTTTTGAATTTTTAGAAAATTATTATGAAAAATCTTTAGTTACTTTAACAAAAGAAAAATGGGTCAAATCAGACAAAACAACAATTATTGCTACCACTCCTCCACCAGAAGAAATAATTATAACACACCAAAATACCCCTATAATAGCATCACCATTTAAAGTCCATAATGAAAAACAAGAACAATCAAAAGAAATTAAAAAAATAATTGAACAAAATAATTATACTAATCAAAGTTTAATCACAATAGGAAAACAATTAGAAAATTTAGAAGTAAAAGAAACTCAAAATATTCAGAAACCGGCTAAAATAACCCAACCACCTTTAATGAAATTTTCTGAGTTAAAAAATAAACCTTCACTAAAAATTAAACAAATTGATGAACTTATTCATCAAACAAAACAAGAATCCACATCTTCATTATCAGTAATACATGACAACCCTAATACTACTAGTAAGTCTGAATCTGAAAAATCACAACAAAACATAGAGAGAATTAAAAAGAAATATACAAAACCAACCAAAGATTGGACACCTAAACCATTACCTTTAGATATACAAGAAAACTCCAGTAAAATCCAATTTTCAGTATCTCCAGATAAGCTTTATGAATGGAACATTGATGATTTATCAGAACAAGAAATATTAAATAAACTAAATCATATGTCAATGACTGCTAATTGTTATTTAAAAAACTATAATTTAAAACAAAATGAAATAGTTGAACTTATAGTAACAGGTTTCACCGGAGTATTACACTCTTGGTGGGAAAAACACCTTACGGAAGACTCAAAAAACTCAATAATTTATGCAGTTAAAAAAGATGAAGAAGGCATTCCTATATTTGATGAATCAATAGGTCTAGGAGTACCAGATGGAGTTAATACATTATTATATACAATTATCAAACATTTTATAGAAACACCTACTGATGTATCTACTAGATTACATGATCAATTAACAAATTTAAAATGTACAACATTAAGTGATTTCGATTGGTATGCAACAGTATTTACAAGAAAAGTAATGATGAGAGAAGATAGTAACCAACCATTTTGGAAAGAAAAATTCATTAACGGATTACCTAATTTATTTTCTCACAAAATTAGAGACATACTTAGTAATGAACAAGGATACATTAATTATAGTTCTTTAACCTACGGAGATATAATTTCATTAATCAAAAAAGAAGGATTAAAAATGTGTATTGATATGAAAATAACAAAACAATTACACAAAGAAAAAAGTAAAACAAGATATGAATTAGGTACATTTTGTACTCAATACGGTATAGATGATTTACCCCCTTCTAGAAGACATAGTAGAACCAGTAAAAGAGAAAAATTTGAAAAACCCTTCAGACACTACAAAAGCAGAAATAATTATAGGAATTATTATAAGGATAAAAATCCTAAAAAATTCTATAAGGAGAAATTCTATAAAAAAGAAAAACCCAAATATTCAAAAGAAAAAGTTAAGTGTTATAAGTGTAATAAATATGGCCACTATGCTAATAAATGCACGGTTAAATCAATAATTAATCAATTAAAAATAGAAGACGATGAAAAACAAAAATTAATTACCGCTTTAGAACTACAAAACACAGATACTGAATTCGAAATAACTAATACATCCAGTGACAATGAGTCAGAGTCTAGCAGTTCCTCTTATGATGCAGATATTAACATAGGATGCCAAGATACTTGTTGTCTCGGTAAAACAGTAAATGTATTAAACAAAGAAGAAGATGAAGACCTTATTCTAGAATTATTAAGTAAAATAGAAAACTCCGAAGATAGAATAAAATATTTAAAAAGATATAAAGAAATAATAATTAAAACCCAGGATAAGAATCAAGATAATATTGTAAAAAACAACCAAAAATTGGATTAACAGAAACATTAAACAAATTCAAAAATAAACATAAAGAGTTAACGGTAACAGATTTATACCAAGAAATTAAGATATTAAAAGTTGAAATTAAAGAATTGAAAAATCAAACCACAGAATTAGAACAACAACTTACAAGTTTAATTGACAATAAAATAAACTTAGGAGAAAATGAAGAAGAAGAAACAGATAGTCATCATAACTGTATGGCAAGAATACAACATTTAAAATACAGAAAATGGCATATTAAAATAAAAATAGTAATAAAAGATTTCCAATTTACAACATATGCTTTAGTAGACTTAGGAGCAGATTTAAATTGTATTCAAGAAGGAATAATCCCATCTAAATACTTTGAAAAATCAAAAGAAAGATTATCCTCAGCAAATGGTAGTAAAATGCAGTTGAAATATGAAATAAATAATGCACATGTATGTCAAAATAATATATGTTTCAAAACATCTTTTGTATTAATAAAAAACATGACAGATAAAGTAATTATAGGAATGCCATTTATCACTCTATTATATCCATTTACAATAGAAAATGATAGCATAATTAGTCAACCAATGGGAGAAAAAAGTAATATTTGAATTCATTACTAAAACAGAAATGAATGAAATTAATATCTTAAAAGAAAATTCAATCTCAAAGAATTTATACTTAATAAATTCAAAAGTTAATCATTTGAATTCTTTACAACAAGAAATTAAATATGCAAAGATAGAAGAACAGTTAATAAATAAAACCTTACAGCAACAAATTAAACAATTTGATGAAAAATTAATTGAAGAAGTATGCTCAGATTTACCAAATGCTTTTTGGCACAGAAAAAAACATATAGTAAATCTACCTTATATTAAAACATTTGATGAAAAGAAAATTCCAACTAAAGCTAGGCCCATTCAAATGAATGAAGAAACATTGAATTTCTGCAAAAAAGAAATTTCTGAATTGCTTAGTAAAGGGATCATTAGAAATAGTAAATTACCTTGGTCCTGTTCGGCTTTTTATGTTCAAAAACAAGCTGAATTAGAAAGAGGAGTTCCAAGATTAGTAATCAATTACAAACCACTTAATAAAGTACTAGAATGGATTAGATACCCAATCCCTAATAAAAGAGATTTAATTAAGAGGATAGCTCAGGCTACAATATTTTCAAAATTTGATATGAAATCAGGATTTTGGTAAATACAAATTAATAATCAAGATAGATACAAGACAGCTTTTGTAACACCATTTGGCCATTACGAATGGAATGTAATGCCTTTTGGATTAAAAAATGCACCCAGTGAATTTCAAAAAATAATGAATAAAATATTTAATCCATATAGTCAATTTACATTAGTTTATATAGACGATGTTCTTGTATTTTCTCAGTCAATTGAACAACATTGGAAACATTTAAATAAGTTTGCTAAAATAATTAAAGAAAATGGACTAGTAGTTTCAGCCTCAAAAATAAAATTATTTCAGACAAAAATAAGATTTTTAGGGTTTAACATTTATTAGGGTCAAATTACTCCTATAGATAGGGCCATTCAATTTGCAAATAAATTCCCAGACCAAATTTTAGATAAAATCCAACTACAAAGATTTTTAGGATCACTTAACTATGTAGCAGAATTCTATGAGAATTTTAGAGCCAAATGTAAACCTTTATTTAATAGGTTAAAAAATAATCCAGAACCTTGGACAGAAAAACATACTTCCATAGTTCAAGAAATTAAAATTTATGTTAAATCATTGCCCTGTTTAGGGATACCCTCAGATAATTCATTTAAAATAGTTCAAACTGACGCCTCTGAAATTGGATTCGAAGGAATACTTCTTCAAAAACTCACCCATGAATCACCAGAACAAATTGTCCGGTTTCATTCTGGAACTTGGACTTCCTCTCAAAATAACTACAGCACTATTAAAAAAGAAATTTTAGCAATTGTTTTATGTATTTCAAAGTTTCAAGATGATTTATTAAATCAAATTTTTTTATTAAGAATTGATTGCAAATCTGCTAAATATGTTTTAGANAAGATAGTAACCAACCATTTTGGAAAGAAAAATTCATTAACGGATTACCTAATTTATTTTCTCACAAAATTAGAGACATACTTAGTAATGAACAAGGATACATTAATTATAGTTCTTTAACCTACGGAGATATAATTTCATTAATCAAAAAAGAAGGATTAAAAATGTGTATTGATATGAAAATAACAAAACAATTACACAAAGAAAAAAGTAAAACAAGATATGAATTAGGTACATTTTGTACTCAATACGGTATAGATGATTTACCCCCTTCTAGAAGACATAGTAGAACCAGTAAAAGAGAAAAATTTGAAAAACCCTTCAGACATTACAAAAACAGAAATAATTATAGGAATTACTATAAGGATAAAAATCCTAAAAAATTCTATAGGGAAAAATTCTATAAAAAAGAAAAACCCAAATATTCAAAAGAAAAAGTTAAGTGTTATAAGTGTAATAAATATGGCCACTATGCTAATAAATGCACGGTTAAATCAATAATTAATCAATTAAAAATAGAAGACGATGAAAAACAAAAATTAATTACCGCTTTAGAACTACAAAACACAGATACTGAATTCGAAATAGCTAATACATCCAGTGACAATGAGTCAGAGTCTAGCAGTTCCTCTTATGATGCAGATATTAACATAGGATGCCAAGATACTTGTTGTCTCGGTAAAACAGTAAATGTATTAAACAAAGAAGAAGATGAAGACCTTATTCTAGAATTATTAAGTAAAATAGAAAACTCCGAAGATAGAATAAAATATTTAAAAAGATATAAATAAATAATAATTAAAAACCAGGATAAGAATCAAGATAATATTGTAAAAACACAACCAAAAATTGGATTAACAGAAACATTAAACAAATTCAAAAATAAACATAAAGAGTTAACGGTAACAGATTTATACCAAGAAATTAAGATATTAAAAGTTGAAATTAAAGAATTGAAAAATCAAACCACAGAATTAGAACAACAACTTACAAGTTTAATTGACAATAAAATAAACTTAGGAGAAAATGAAGAAGAAGAAACAGATAGTCATCATAACTGTATGGCAAGAATACAACATTTAAAATACAGAAAATGGCATATTAAAATAAAAATAGTAATAAAAGATTTCCAATTTACAACATATGCTTTAGTAGACTCAGGAGCAGATTTAAATTGTATTCAAGAAGGAATAATCCCATCTAAATACTTTGAAAAATCAAAAGAAAGATTATCCTCAGCAAATGGTAGTAAAATGCAGTTGAAATATGAAATAAATAATGCACATGTATGTCAAAATAATATATGTTTCAAAACATCTTTTGTATTAATAAAAAA
>QANX01003006.1:0-55661 GCA_003254975.1 Ochetophila trinervis | reverse complement strand
GATAAAAAGTGTGAGAGAGAGAGAGAGAAATATGGAGGAGAGAGAATGAAATTTGAATAAATAAAAGAAAAAAAAAGTATTCAAGAGAGAGTGAGAGAGAATGATGGGAGAGAAATAGGGAAAATGAAAGAGAAAAAAAATATAAAGGAGAGTGAATCAAATTTGAAAAAAAAAAAAATTTTATTTAAATGCCATTTTACTTTTTTTTTTTTTCATGATAAAATAATTCTAACGGCTGTTAAATTTTGAATTATACTAATATACAAAATTACAGAAACCGGTTTATATTAAACGTGAAAATATACTTTTATATTTACCCTTCTAGAAAATAAGGTACCATATTATTAATATATTAATGCATACATTAATTAAATCCCTTTTAGCAAATAAGGTACCATATCATTAATATATTAATGCATATATTAATTAAATGCAGATTCAAATTCAAACTTGGCGTCTGGTAACATATATTTCGATTTTATTTATCAAAAAAAATATCTTGAAAAATCATGAGTTAATTTCATCCAAATTAAAAAAAAAAAATTATTTAAAATAAACTTAATTGTGTCGATGGCGCATCCGTTCATTTCGTTTCGGCGACACGGGATAGTAAGTTGTAAGTTTCAGGCATCAACATATAAAGACATATTCATGCAAATGATAACAGTCCCAAATTGACTTCTATATTGCTTTTTCATGGAAAATCTTGAGCCCACATGACGTGTTCTAATTGCGAAAAACTGTCTCATCAAGGTGTACCTAGTACAGCTTATATCCATAAATAACTCTCCATTATTATTATTATATCATTTTAAATTAGCAATTTAGCATATAATATATACACATATATAACCATAGTTCCTTATTCCTATACGTAGCGAAAAATAATAATAATATGCAATTGTTTTATAGAAAAACTGTCGCCCACTTCAATTTCTTTAAGCTTATAGTCCTTTTCGCCAATTTTGGGTTTGCCGAAAGGTTGATGTAGTCAAATCAAGTTTAGTGAAGCCAGAGAGTTTGAAATCGTTATATGCTTGTCTTTTTATGGATTCCAGAACTCAAACTTCCCCAGTGCAGCATATACTTTACCAATATTTTAAAAAGCAAGATTTCCAACAAAGTAGATTAAATCATAGCCGTTAACTGGTCCAATATTATATCGCCTTCATTGCATTCTATTCATTTTTCTATAATTCATGACCACACATAGCTCATTTAGCAATTTTATAAATTGGGAATGAGAACCTTAACATCATCAAACTCAGAATCTAAAAGTTATAACCGGTGATCATTTCCAAAAATCCCTAGCTCATTTGGCTTGGGTTCGAGTCTTGTATGGAAATCGAATCCATGGCGGCTGGGAAAGGTACTCTGGCCGAGCTTTTGGCATCCGAGCACGAACCCAGAAGTTGCATTGCAAAAACTGTGAAAGAACTTTACGAAGCCTTGGCACGTAACGAGAAGGAGAGCATTGGAAGACTGGTTGCTCCTGACCTGGAATGGTGGTTCCATGGACCTCCACATTGCCAACACATGATGAGGATGCTGACTGGGGAGTCAAGAAACGTGGAGTTCAAATTTAAACCTAGGAGCATCACGACCATTGGTGACCGTCTGATCGTAGAGGGATGGAAGGGATCCAAGGCCTATTGGGTGCATGTGTGGAGTGTCAAGGAGGATGTAATTACTCAGTTACGAGAGTACTTTGACACGTGGCTGACTATGATTTTTCGGGTTCCGGAGGAGGATGGGATTATTCGGGTTTGGCAGAGTGAGCCTAAGGTGCGGTTGAACCGCTCTTT
The DNA here is from genome assembly GCA_003254975.1 of Ochetophila trinervis. NCBI lineage: Eukaryota > Viridiplantae > Streptophyta > Magnoliopsida > Rosales > Rhamnaceae > Ochetophila > Ochetophila trinervis. The sequence continues at coordinate 53,856 of QANX01003006.1, read as the reverse complement.
ACCGGATGTTGTGCTTGCTATTTGAGGTTTGTGGTAATTAATAATCGTATCTATGTCATCGGACCAAGTATCACGTTATTCACACATAATACATATGATAAATTGATGAAAGGTCATAGGTATTTACCAATTTCTTAAACTATATATATAGTATAGAGAATTTCTTTTTTACCTCTCTTCTGGGAACTTGCAACAGATTGGGAATTCATTTGCTTGCATGTAATGATTTTTTGGGAATTCCCAATAAACTGCAGAAATACAAAATTTAAAAAAAGTTCTTCTTTTTATCATTATAAATGACTAATACAAGAATTATTTATCATTAATTTATTGTTGAATCAAACAGTAAAAATGTGTTGAGATAATATAAATGTAATAGTGATCTACCTCTTATTAATTTAAAATCATTTTGAAAGTAATGATAATTCAATGTATGAAGATGTTTGAGATCCAAATAAAAATTTACAGTCAGTCCAAAAGAAAGTGGACTTATATGTAAGGGAAGTATTAAGATATTAAAAATGTAACAATGATATACATTCCATGGACTTAACTTTTGAAAAAATATGATAATTTAACAAAAAGAAAAAAAATGGTTAAATACACTTGAATACTCTTTATCATTCAATTTGTTCAAATTAAAATTTTTAAGGTATTTTAAACACTTAAGTAAATTTTTTAAAACAATTACAATCTGGTCTATTTGGATTAAATTTAACATATTTTATCAAATTATGATCATGTCCGTCGCATGTAATAATAACATTGTATTTTATCAACATAGATTTTGATCAGTTTTTAAACCTAACAAATTATGATGAAGATTAAGGATCATTGTCAGTCCTTAAATGTAGTATAGTAAGAGCTAATTTGTAATTAGAAATGAGAATGCAATTTTCTAATCATAAAAAGTTTAGAGAATATGTGCAGAAGAAAAATAATAAAATATATTTTAAGAGGTAAAATGTGGCGCACATGATTTAATATTGACAAAATCTATTAAATTTAACACAATTGAACTAGGTTGTAACTTTTTAAAAAATTAATAGCACTTAAGTGTATTTAACCAAAAATAAATAAAAAAACATGAAACATAAACCTACCTAAGGAGAGGGGTAATTTAATTAGAATGGCAATTCATGATTTTATATCTCAATCTAAGGATCCAATGGTAAAGTATCAAAGTCATGGACAAGATGAGTGCATATATATAGTAAAAGAGATTATTCAATAGGACGGGCCTAGCTAGTTGGTGAAATTAACCTTAGCGTAACTATAACACTGGGAAGAACCTCTACTACACAATAACGCACCACTACTAGAAAAAATAGGGTCACAGACGTCGATGAAAAATCGACATCTTAAGTGTATACACAACGGACATAAACCGTCGTCTAATGAGGCGTAGTCAATACTCATAAAACATAGACGACGGTTAAAAACCGACGTCTAAAATTTTACTACGACGGACCACACCATCGTCTAAAACCAAGCTAAAGCCACGTGGATGCCACGTGGATACCACAGGGCAAATATATAGACGACGTGTTAAGATTGAAACCGTCATCTATGTTAAGTATAGACGACGGTTTTATGTAGAAACCGTCATCTATGTTTTTTTTTTTTTTCAACGGCTTTTAAATAAATTTATACAAAATTATATTAAATATTAAATATATTCTAATTACAAAACTCTTATACAAAATTACTAATTAGGCCAAAACTCTCATGTACAATTTTTCACACAATATATGCACGGGTAGTTCATACATATCATCGGGTTTCATATATATCACCGGATAATTTATACAATTTTCGATTATATACACAATATACAAATTAACAACCAACTTAACAAATACATACAATATTCAAACAAAATAATGCATTATATTCAATATTCAAACTTTTCAATGCATGGATTCAAACATTTTCATGGAATAATGCATTCACAATTTGTTAAAAACAATTTAAATAGATTGCCGAGCACTAACCTTAAAGTTTTTGGGTTAAAAATCACAAATATTCTGTGAAATGAAGAAGTAATCTGACCAGAATGGAGAAGATGAGGAACGGCGACCATAATGGAGAAGAGGAGGAAACGGCGACCATAATGTAGAAGATGAGCAAACAGCGGCGGGTGCTTTAAGGTTTCTAAAGAAGAGAAGGTGGGTGCTTTAGGGTTTCTAAAGAAGTGAGGGTGGGTGCTTTAGGGTTTCTAAAGAAGTGAAGAAAAATGAAAGAGGAAGATGCGTGTAAAGAAAAAAATACGGAGTTAAAAACGATGGACAAAAGCTAGGCCCGTCGATTTTACCCAAATAATACGGCTACAAAACGACGCCGTTTTGATAAAAACAATGGGTCCAGAGCTAGGCCCATCGTTTTTTTTTTTTTCAGGGAGGGGTAAAAACGACGAGTCCAGCCAGGCCCGTCATTTTTTTTATACCCAAAACATTTATACTTTAGTCAAAGACGACGGTTCCTAAAGGAACTGTCGTCTATTCTCTACAGAGAGACACGTGGCAGCAACGTGGACGCCACGTGTCTTAAGGATTTATAGACGACAGTTTATAAAGAAACCGTCGTCTTTGATTAAATTATAGACGACAGTTTTGTTTATAACCGTCGTTAATTGTTTTTTTTTTCGACGGCCCGTCGTCTTTATTACCCACCAAAATTAATAACTGTCGTATTAGTGTATCAACGTCGGTTTTCTTTGTTAATCGATGTCTATATAAAAATAAGGTCATCGTCGATAGCTTATTTCTGTAGTAATGCACTCTGTGCTTTTCTTAAAAAAATTTTTGGCTTCTATTGACTAGAACCTGACCTAGACTGCTAGGGAGTAATAATCTGGTGGATTCCATTGCTAAGTTTGCCTTGTTGCTTGGTTTTTCTTTTGTTTTTTATTGCTTTTTTAATCTTGTTATTCCTCAGTCATTTATTAGCCAAGTAGCGTTGGACAAGTTTAAAGCTAGGTTGTGACCTTTTTTGGAGTTTTCGTTTGTGCTCAATATAGTTTAATTACCAAAAAGAAAGTTTCTCTCCGTGTATATTAGTTTCAAAGACATTGCAATTATGGACTCAACAACAACAACAAAAATAAAAAATAAAAATAAAACTTACTTTCCACAAGTAGTGTCGTGACACTTCCACAGAGTAGATTTCATTGAATACTATATAAACCTAAAGGATTAATTTAATATATTTAATAGAGGATTAATTTAATAAATTAAACCTAAAGTGGCATATATATACACTATTACAAAAAGAGGTCATATATGACGTCTTTTAATTTTATATAAACGTAGGTGACCAGAGACAACTGACGTTGATACACTAAAACGACAGTTATAAATTTTGAGAGTGATAAAGACGACGGTCTGTCGCATAAAAAAAATATAAACATTGTTGTTGTAGTAGGTTATAAATGACAGTTCTCCACTAGAACCGTCGTTTATAATGCCCCAAGACAGATGGATGACACGTGTCTTGATTGTAGGCTATATACGACAATTCCAATGGAGAACCGTTTTTACCCCTTATTGGTTAAAAAAAAAAAAACCACCGAGCCTAGCTCTAGCCCGTTGTTTTTACCCTTTCTTGGTTAAAAATGACGGTTTTAAAAAAAAAACGACAAGCTTGACTCTGGACCCGTCGTTTTTATCAAAACGACACTGTTTTGGCACTGTGTTATCTTGGTAAAAACGACGGGTCTAACTCTGGCACGTCGTTTTGGCTCCATGTTTTCTTTATTACACACCTACTCCTCTCTTATTTTCCCCCATTTCTCTAGAAATCCCAAGCACTCAAGTCGTCGCTGTTGCTCCTCTTCTCCATTGTGGTCAGATTATTGCTTCATTTCACAGAATATTTATGATTTTTTAACCTAAAAATTTTAAGGTGAGTACTCGACAATCTATTTAAATTGTTTTTAACAAATTGTGAATGCATTATTCCATGAAAATGTTTGAACCTGTGCAGAATATTGAATATGTTGTGTTCATCTGGCTGTTAATTTGTATATGACGAGCCTAACGCGTGCATTATAAAGTTTGAATATTGATTATAATGCATTATTTTGTTTGACTATTGAATGTCTTTTGTTAAGTTGGTTTTTAATTTGTATATTGTGTATATAATTGGTAATTGTATAAACTATCCGATGATATATATTAAATCCGATGATATGTATGAACTACCAGTGCATACATTGTGCACATTTTGTGTGAAAAATTGTATATGAGAGTTTTGGTTTAATTAGTAATTATGTATAAGAGTTTTGTAATTATAATTGTTATTTTAATTAGTATTATTGTGTAATTAGTAATGTTATTTTAATTAGAATTGTTTACAATTTTATATTATTAATATATATAAAAGCCGCTGCAAAAAAAAAACTAGGGGCCTATGTGGGTTAGTATAGACGACGGTTCAATGGAAAAAAAACCATTGTCTATACCTCGCCACATGGACATATATAAACGACGGTTTGGTTGAAGCTCGTCGTCTATATGTTTGCCCGTAGCATCCAAGTGGCTTCGGCATTGTTAAAAATGACGGTTTGGTTCGTCATATTAAAAATTTAAATGTCGGTTTTTCATTGTCATATTTGTTTCTGACTATACACGATGCATAATTTCACGACGGTTTATGCCCGTCGTTTTAAACACTTAATACATCGGTATTTATCCGACATTTTTGACCTTATTATGTAGTGGTGATAGCTTAATTTAAGTTAATATGAATTTTTTTAAGCAAGATATTTGAGGATAAGCTGAATTATATATAGACAAGGAATCATATTATACACAAATATACACACACACACACTTTCTTTTTCGTGCAGAAGCATCAAGTAGATCTTGTGTATATATATGTAAATGGCAAATAACGTAGCCCCATAAATAATATTTCTTAGTGCTAATTATTTGATAAAATTCTATACCAGATAACATGATACAAATCTATACAATCACTACAAAAAAAATCGATGTTTTGTGACGGAAATCTTTGTGACGGAAATGTACCCGTCACAAAACACTGTTTTCTGTGTCGGAAATTTCAACTTCCGTCACAATTGTAGATTCATTTTCCATTAACTGTGACAAATATGTGGCCGTCACACATTCAGCTGCGCGGGAACAAAATTTTGAATTTTTGTTTGCATTTAGTGACGTAAAATGACAAATGTCGTCACTAATTTTTTTCTGTGACGGTGACTAATCGGTCACAATTGGTCAAAAATTCAATTGTGATGGTTAAATGTAAAAATTCTGCCTACAAATTGAAATTTAAATGTAAAATTTGCCGGAATATTTTGGAGGGAAATTTGGCCCCCATACAATTAGCATAATTGTGACAGAAATTTTAAACGTCACAATTGCTAATTGAATTTATTAAAAATATGTTAAAAACCTTTCTTAAATAATAAAAATCCATTTATTTATTTTTTCTTCCCTATTTCCCCCGATCACTCCCTCCTTTTTCTTTCCTCTCCCCTTCTCTCGATCAGACATGCCCCAGAAAGAACCTACGCAACTTAAGCCTCTCGCCGGAAAGCCACATCCGACGATGGCCAGCTGATCCACCGCCCAGAGAAGAATGCCCAGTCTTTCTGCTGCCTTCCCACCCCATTTTTTTGGCCGTGGGACTCTGCAATCGCAGGGGGTTTTGGTTCTCGGAGAAGAAGAGTCCTCACTGCAATGGCGGTTTGGCAACTTGCCGTAGAGAGTTTGCTGTGAAGTCTGAAGTCCAACTCAGCGTCCAGTAGTGTTGATTCTCCCCCTAAGTTCGTCAATCCTTCAATCGCAGGTAAGGTATTGGTCTATTTGGGATTTTAGGGTTTAAGAAATTTGCGGTTGCAGCAAGTTGGAATTTTTTATTATGATCTTCTGTTTTCGATCTTAATTTTTTCTATTGGCATCAAATGTACATGCGTTGGATGTAACTACAACTCAGTTCTTAGATTTTTTCAAATTTTTGAGTTTTAAGTTTTTATTTATGTAGGGTGCTTTGTAGCCAAAAAATCTTTGGCCAGTCAGTTGAGTTATTGGTTCAATTACCTTGTGCTGTCCCTAGCTGTGGCATAAGTTTATTTAATCCTCTCCCCATCTAGATTGTTCCTCTTGATGAGTCTATTGAGTGATAGAAAGGCCTGCTTTGTCGTCCACTCCATTGGAAGTTTGACTGAGATTTTCTTCCCCTTGTGCGATTTCACAGGCTACAGTCCAATCCTCAGTTTAACCTCATGACATAGTATTTCTATTTGAAACTGATGATGTTCAAGTGCCAAAACAAATTAGTCCCCTGCTCTGCCATCTGCTAGTGAATTTGCTCGTGACCATTTTTGTTTTCCTCAAAACAATTATTAAAGTAAGGTCTACATAAAACTTTAGTACCTCTTCCTAGTTGTTAATATAAATTAAGTTCAAGGTTCTGGGAACAATCATATGCTGCCCTGCTATATTCTCTGACAACTCTTTCTGTGGTTTACATTTTCTTTCTTTATGTTTGCTAATTCAATTTTCTATATCTTTGTATTTTGCTTTTATCTTGTGCATGTGTGTACATTCAAAGAATAACATTAAGCTTTTATGGTGAAAGCTAGAATTTGACTAGTCTAGTTGCGTGCATGTGCATATTATTCTTATAAAAGAGATCTCTATCCATATACAAAGTGCGTTTTGTTTCTAATATAAATGCCTGGTTAAAATGTCAGTTTGCCCCTGTTTTTCTTGAAAGGAAGTCTTTTTATCGTTCCATAGTGGTCCAATACATTGAAATATCTCTTTTACGGATAGTTTTGCTGTTTTATGTGGTTACACAGCCCTTTTTTGGTATGTTCGGATATGCAGGACTTATTGCATGCATCTATGCGTTGAGGAGGAAGGTATGAGTTATCCCTCCACGTGAGTCTATGGGCTGATAAAATATTTCCAATTTTTACATTCATCATTTCACTGCCCTGTCATTGGCATGCTTTAATTTTTTTCAAGACGAAGTATTCCAAGAAAGTATATATGTTACATCTTGAGAGAGATGAAATTATGAATAAGTAGATGGGAAAATCTATAGTTTGTGTGAACTTTACAAGTTTTGTAACTCTGCTTCCAATATACTTGACAGGTCATAATTTTCTAACCTACAATTAAAAGATTTGGACATATTTTCAACTTCATTGTATGCTGGAGGAGATATATTTTCCTTGCATGCAGGTCTGGCTTTATGAAATCAGTTGCTTAGGTTATACTAGCCTGTCCTCTTAAATGTTGTAACTCAAATTATGTACATTCGTTTATTTTGCTATTTTTCCATGGTAAATCATTTGGTATGCCTTCTTGGTAAAGTTTAAAAAGAGAACTTTGATGATGTTATGCTTGAGGACTGTTTAAAGTGAATAGGGGGTACTATATTCCTGATCTATGCTTTGCAATCTGCTTTGCACTATCCTTTGTGGGGATGAACATATTTTGGCACTTGCTTGGTCTGAAGGTTTTTCCATTTTTTGTTAGCATGATTCTAAAAAATTAATTGAGAATGTTTGAGGCAATTTTTTGAATCCCATATAGAATAGAAGGTTGTTCTAGCTGAGTACATACATACATATATATATATATACATACATATATATATATATACACTTTACCTTAATGATGCTTTCTTAGTATCTGCTAATATGCAAATTCAAAAATTGAGGCTTCGAAGCCTTCTCTTGCTCCAGAAGAAGTGAAATCCAAACAATAGAAGCTAAGGTAGCATTCTTTAGTCCTTGTGTCATTGATGAGGTCATGTTAACTGCTTTGCCATGGTCAAATGGATGCAAACTTTTGCAGAAATACTGTTTTCATTTGTTAATTTGGATAAATTTCAGTTTCCACATGGTATGCGATTCTGGGTTGCTTTTTTTAAAATTTTCTTATTATTTTGCATTATAATATTGTTAGACGTACAAAATATTGACCAAATGATATGACTGTTAATTTGGTAATATCTAGTCGGTTTAATTTTTTTGTAAACTTAAGGGTTCACTTAGAGCATCTGAATGGAGATTTGGATGTGTAAATAGATATAACACATCAAAAAATGTAGACAGTATTTTAGTTAAAAAAAATGGCTCTACAATGGAAATGTCTAAGCATACAACAATGTTAATGTCCACAATGTATGCAAAACTGATGTGGTCTAGATAGTATTAAAGTAAATATCTATTGCTAGATACTACTGTTAGACTTTACTATTTCCATGAAAGTTATTTTTTTTTTATAAATAAAATAGATTATACTAATCTAAAGCTTCTTTGCAGATTGGAATTTATTTATTTTAACTATGTATTTATTTCATTTAGATTTAAGCCATGCCACATATACAATTATCCAAATTCAACATTAGATATGCTTTTAGTTATATTATTGAGTTTTTTAATTTGTCATTATTGATGATAATCACAGTGGAAACATAGCTTGTTTGCATGTAACATATCCTCTTTAAAATGAAAGTTGTTCTGTGTTGTCTACTTGTGATTGTAGACAATAAAGTAGGTTGATAAATAGGAGATGGTTCCAATAATTTCTAATATAACGCATTCGAGGAAAGAGTTCTTATATAGATAAGAACAGCTTCTGTGTCATTGTGATCACCTGCAATAATTCTGTGCATAAACCTTTTTTACAAGCTTGCATATGCGATGATATGAGCTTGTTCCTCAATGATGATCAAAATTGTGATTGATGATAAGGATACTCATAGTGGTCCAATATTCATGGCTTTTATTTTTTATCTTCTTTTTTCCTATTAAAAAGAGACATTCATTTATGAAATACACATTACATACATTTTTCTTTTTTCTGCTTTTGCATATATGTACTTTATCTGTATGTATGCACAGTTCTATGCCAGGTTTGTTTCCCACCACCTTTTCCGTTTCAGTCTTTGTTATGGTGCCACATGTCCTAAAAGCTTATGCTATTATGTAGTTCGCCCCAACTATACATATTAAGCAGAAATAGATTTATTTTTAATTCTCCATTTCAAATGTAGGCCCGTCCAATTATGTGTTTTTGTATTGGGAATGTAGTCCCTGTTTGATGGCCACAGAGGCTGTTGACTCGGTAGACCAATGCAACTCCTTATTGTTAAGTAATCTAAAATATGCCATACATGCACTTGTCAAGGAGACAATTCATTGTTTAATAGGATAATCAATCTTAATTGGCCAAGTTTTAGCAGGAAGTATTTTATGTAGTGCTGGTTAGTGAATGGATAGGAGTAATTACTCTTCTTCTTGTATCCTTGGCTACTATTGCTTTCTGATTTCCAAGAAAATCTCACCTTTAAAGTGATATGCATATTAATTTGATTTATGAAATATGCCACAACTTGATTTACTGTTTTGTTTTTCTTTGTTGTATGTATTTGCAACTTGATTAAACCCTGTTGTCCAATAGTTGTACAGCCTGTTAAATAAAATGAAAACATGTTGATTTTGCACTCTTTTCCATGATCAAAGCAGCACAATGAAGACTACAAAAGAGTTTTGAAAGCTCGGTTTCTTTTTCTGGTGTGTCTCAACTGTATGTGCGTATATGCATAACTGATTTTCACAAGCTCCCTCATAGGCAGAACCCAAATGTGCTGCACTTTGCAGATTTGTAAAGGCAAGTATATAGCTTTCATATTCATAGTACAAGTCAAAAATGAAAGTTGCCATCATTGCCTAATTGTTCTCAAATAAGAATGTATATTTAATCATATTCATGTGTTTGCTGTTATTCTTATTATCATGTTTGGTGTATTAATTTATCCTGTTAAGTTAAATTTCTAACTTTTCATCTCTGCTATCAATTGCAGGTCCTTGCGGCTAGTTTTGTTGCTTTGATATGGAATCTGTGCTATCAAAGTATAATTTTTTTACCTTTTACTTGCTAGATACTTAATTTTTGCAATTTGTATCTCAGCTGCTACAGTAGGAGCATTGGATTTTGTCTATTTTTTTGTGTGTAAATCTTATTATATGTGATACACTATGCGTAGTGTACTTGTGTTAGAATTTGAATGTAAAAGATATTTTGTGCCAATACAATATTATCCATTTTAATGTAAACTGAAATTTTAGGTGTGTCACAAATATGTAAATACAAGTGAATTTTTGTATTAATTAGTACATGTAGACATGATATTATAGCATGAAAACAATGTATAAGTGACGGCTGAGAACAGTGACAATTATATATCCGTGACGGAAAACCGTCACGAAACTGTCACAACAATGTTTAAATGACGGCTGAGATTGGCGACAATTATATATCCGTGACGGGAACCCGTCACAAAACTGTCACAACAACAATGTTTATGTGACGGCTGCGAACAGTGACAATTATATATCAGTGACAGAAATCCATCACATAGTTGTCACAGAAGAGTGTCGTTGGTGACACAAAATAAATGGTCAGTTGTGCAATTGTGACGGGAATCCGTCACAAAGTCGTGACCAAGCCTCACAATTGTCACGGTTAATTGGCCGTCACAATTAAGTAACAGTGACGGTTAGCCATCACAGTACTGTCACAAATATCGTTATTGTGACGGAATAGGATCCGTCATTTAATCCTTGCCGGCGGTGGCTCGCCGGAAAATTACAATGGGTTGGCATATAAGTGACGGATTTTTGCCGTCACTTAAACTACGTTTTTTGTGACGATGAACAGTAAACGGTCACTGAAAAGAATTTGTGTCGGGGCTATTGCGAAAGCACTGTGACGGGTTAGTTACCGTCACAGTTGGTGGATTGTGTGACGAATCCGTCACATATACTATACGTTGTGACGAATTTGCTTCCGTCACAAAAGGTCAATTTTTTTTGTAGTGACTTTTGTTTCTTATCCAAATTCATTCTTCTCCGGTGGACTTTACTTAAGGTAATGTAACCCCAGTTTTCTAAATTATATTTTATCGAAATTACCAAGAAAGAACTAAATTACTTTATTAAAAAAGAAAAAGAGATATCATATTAACTCAATCCGAAAGGCTGGGGTGTTGTCGCGCAGAAGGGGTTTATCCAACAAAAAAAAAACAGAAGAAAAAGAACTGGGGGTCCTCTGGGCAGAGGTTCGGGCCCGACCCAGTTATCCCGACCTCTGTTTTGGATAGCCTGACTCTCATGCTCCAAGCCCAATCCACCAGTAGCCGACCTTTTGTTTTTTTCCTCTCTTTCTCAGCAAGTTCGATCTTTCTTTTCATATTTTTTTCTCACCCAAAACTCATCCATTTCAATGAAATACTTGTGAAATTTTAATAAATTTTTTAACTAAATTTCTCTTATCGACATTTATAAGCAAGTGTTAGAATATATTTTTGAAAAAAATTCTTTTTTTAAAAGGAGATCCATGAGAAAAAATGGATTTGAGTGAGGAAAATTAGAAAAAAAGAGAGAGGGGAAGAAGTAAAACAGAGAGAAATATAGAGGGAAAGAAAGAAAAAAAAATGTAAACAGTAAAAGTATGATTGACAATTCACTGGCAAGTGCACAATAAATTAGAACATAAATATAAATTTTGTCGCGTAGAAGGAGTTTATCCAACAAAAAAAAAATTACTGGGGGTCCTCCAGTTTGAGGTTTGGCCCCGACCCCATCCCGCTTAGCTCGACCCCTACTTTGGATAGCCCGACTCTCAGACACCCAGCCCAATCCACTGGTAGCCCAATACCTTTAGCCCAAAGATCCCCAGGTATCCCTAGGTATCCCCCCCTTATATCATTTTCTCTCTTCCTTTGTTATTTCTTTTTCTTTTCCTCTCTTTTTCTCAGCAAACTCAATCCCAGACTTTCTTTTCTTTTCTTCTTTCCTCTATTTTTCCTCTTTCTTTTTTTCCCCCCCTTTCTTTTTTTCTTTCCATGTTTTTTTCCTCACCAAAAAATTATCCATTTCAATGAAATACTTGTGAACATTTAATAACTTTGTTAACTATATTTCTCTTATCAACATTTAAAATTAAGGGTTAATTTATTTTTGAAATAAATTCAATTTTAAAAGGAGATCTATGAGGAAAAATGGGTTTGAATGAGAAAAAAAAAAGAAAAGAAATAGAGATAACTTGCAAAAAGAGAACGAAAGAAAGAAATAGGGGTGGGCAAAACCGAACCAAACCGTTCAAACCGTTGCTTTTGGTTCGGTTTGGTTTGGTTTGTAGAAGAAAATGGTTTGGTTTGGTTTACTATGTTAAAAAACCGTTATTAATGGTTTGGTTTGCGGTTTGGATAATTTTTAGACCAGACCAAACCGCAAACCGCACTTAATATTATATACATTTATAATATTTTTTATTATTAATAATATATAACTAATATATATTTTTAATTTTTAGTTTGGATTGTAATACTTTGTTTTAATTTAGATTTTGAATTGTAATATTTTTAATTTGAATTTAATATTGTAGTATTAAAATTAGTTTAAATTTTGAACTACAAAATTAAATTTTAGTCTTGTAGTTATTTTGGACTGTAAAATTAAATGTCGCAGTCTAAACCGTTAAACCAAACCGGACCAAACCGTTTATGAATGGTTTGGTTTGGTTTGGTTTAAATGGTCCTAATGATTTGGTTTGGTTTGTTGTTAAGCTAAACCGCCATTTATGGTTTGGTCTGAATTTTTATAAAAAACCAGACCAAACCAGACCGCGCCCACCCCTAGAAAGAAAGAGAGAATGGTAGAAATAAAAGAGGGAGAAATATAGAGGGAAAGGGAAAAAAAATGTGGACAGTAAAAATATAATTGACAATTGACCAGTAAATGCACAGTAAATTAGGACAGAAATATAAATTTTGAAAATAAAAGGCAAATGTCTTCACACCTCTTTTACGGTGGGTAGTTATAAAAATAAAAAACCTTAAAGTTGGCCTAAATTGGGCTCAACTTGGGAATTAGGTCTGATTGTTCTAATAAACTAGTGTGGTTTAATATAGACAACTTCACTAAGAAACTTTATACACCCATATTAAATGTGATGCAATTCTATTTATATTCTCTCGAACCCTTCCAATTAATTGTATACGTATATTATTTTCACCAAAAGAAAGAAAACAAATTGTATACTTATAAAACGTATTAGTAGTCTAGATAACATTATAATTGCTAAGGATATAAAAAAAAATTGACCAACCGATCAGATTGACCGATCAAATCAAATTCAACATATTTGGATCGGTTATTTTAGTGTAATTGTATTATATCGGTTTTGAAAAATAAAAAACCGATGTTCTGTTTAAATCGATTTTGTTTAAAATGTTAAAAACTGATAAAACCGATCCAAACCGAATCGATTACCTTATAATTTTTTAAAAATATTTTTTTATTATGTGGTTTATTTTTATTGGCAAATTCACTATTTTATGGTGAACCTACCAACATTGAATCATTTTCACTTAAAAGGGTTAGAGACTTAGGGCTATCACACAATTCACACCGCACAACCCGTGAATTTGAAATTTCCCCTGCCACTGCCGCTGTCTTTTTCCTTTTCCTGGTGGCTGGTGGTTCAGTTTCCTCTTCCTCTTCTTGATGGCTGGTGGTTCCGTTTCTGGCTCCGGCTCTAAGAAACAGCCACAACCTCTCCTCGCAAACCGCCACGACCTCTCCTCTTCCTAGTGCCTAGTCTAACATCTATTAGGCCCGATTGAAGCAACACCCGTTCCCATGTAAAATGACATCTATATTTGGTTTTTTGTCCAATTGAACATCTGTGTGCCTGGTCTAACATATGTGTGCCTGGTATTTTCTATTTGAGTTTGTAAAGGAGAAGAATATGTTTTGGTTGTATATTTTCCCACATGTTGTCTCTACATCCATTGCTTCTTAGTAGAAATTGATCATTTTCTCATACATTCCAGCAAAATGCCTTCAATTTCTCAATTTAAAAATAAGTAATCTGCAATATTAGAGGACTTTTATTTTTAAACCCTTTTTTCTTTTTCTTTTTGATATTTATATGCTTTCTGAACAGTTCAAGTATGTCTTTTGCTAGGTTTTGAAGAATTTTGATCCTCAAATTGTCAACTCAGTTACAAAATTTGAAAACAGACTTCTGGAGAAGTTGTTGATGACAGTTGTACAAATCCTTAGCCACAAAAAAGAATGAGAGGGCTACATTGATTTCGATACACTTATTAAACTTTTTCATGAAATTGGTTCATTATCATCTCAAATTCACACTCTCAACCATTTCTTTTTGCCTTGATATTTTCTAGTTCAGTGTTAACTGACTATTTATTTATGTACTTGACACTTTTATTTATTAATTTTTCATGTTTTTTCAAGTAGTGTTAATGAAAGGAACATTACACCTAATACTCAACCAGATGATACACCACAGCCCCAAGAACAAGCATTTGGCAACTCAACTCCTTCTGCCGCTGAAAATGTGAAAGATCTTTCGGAATCCAAGTATTAACTGTAAGTACACGCTGAAAATCTACAAGGCCTCCCTTGACGGGTTTGTGATCGTTTTGTCAAAACTTTAGATGCTAATAAAAATGAAATGGCTATTTGAAATTATTGTAAAAATGATTATGCATGTGGTAGTAAAAAAAATGGTATCTCAAATCTTTTGAGTCATTTAGCTACTCAATGTGCCAAATATCCAAATAGGTTAGACAAAAAGCAAAAAAACTTTATCTTTTAAGAATTGTTTTAATTGTTAAATTTAGTAATATGTTTGTTAACTTGTTTTATGTTCGTGTTGTAGATATCCTAAAAGATGTTAAGGAGATTGCTGTTGAATGATTCAAAAAGCAAAGCAAAGTATACTGCTCAAGTCTTTGTCATGACATTCTATTTTTTTCGAGACTTTTCCATTATTTGTTTTGTGGTGAATTATTATCTTAAATTTGAAGTTGTGTAAGCTTTGTTGTATTAGTTTAAATTTGAAGTTGGATTGCTGAATTATTGTATTAGTATAGTAATTTTGTTTTAATTTAATATATTTATTTGTCTTGTTTTAGTTTAAAGCCTAAAAAAATTAAATGAAAGTACAAGTACAACCAAACCAATTAATCAAACCGATTCAATATAATTGGATTAAATTGAATTTGTTGTATAAATCGGATCGGATTGAAAATATCAAAACAAATTACTAATCAGATCGGATTGATTATTTATATAATTGATTTTTTGTTTCTCCTTATCTGATCAATAATATTATTGGTTAGAATAATTTGTAAAAAATATGAACTTCAAAATTTAGAATAATTTTCTATGGAAACACTTTTATTTCAATTCCTTTTATTTTTTTAAGAGGAGATCAAAAAATTGTACAACTCATTTGCTTTGCAAAGAGAGTTTCTGAAGAAGAGAAATGAGCAAAAGAGGTGGTAATACATAGGGATGATAGAGACATAAGAGTTGGAAATATTCTTGGAAAAGAATGCACCATCTAGCCATCTTGTCTTCAAGACTACCGAAATACGCCAAAAACTAGCTGAAAATGAAGAGAGGTTCTACACTTTCTTCACTCCGAAATAACCCCACAAAACCCATCATACATCAGTAGCAATGTCATGAAAGCTGGACCAGCACTAAATCTGGCACAACACAAGGCTGCATTGAATCGAAATACAATAAAAATGAGAAATTTAAAGCTGAAATTAAGCTGGACTGACCAAATTACTACTCATTTTGCAAAGAAAAATTAAGCTTAACATGTGATGATGGATAAATTGAAGATATATAAACAATTACAAATCATGAAAGTCAATGTAGATTTGTCACCAAGATATTCCTTTTAACTTTTGACAGGGTGGACTATGTTTCCATTATAAAAGAAAAGGTTTCTTTTAAGTAGCAATTTGCAAGGGCAATATCTAATTATCTATTAGATATTAAATTAATTTTTCTAATCTATTCATTGTTTTCATGACCCAACGACCAATGATTCTTTTGGAATTATCTAACAAAATATCAATTCGAAATATGAAAACATGGATTGATACATGGAGAGCTAGAATTGACTTTAAGCCACATAAACATAGAGATTGGAAAAGAAAATATCCAGGAGTACTAGTTTTTCAAAAGAAAATTTCTAGAACTTATTCAGGTAAAAAGTCCCTCTTCCTATTCCTAAAATACTTACATACAGAAATATATATAACCCACTAGTAGACCTCATTTATTCTTAATAAATCTTTCTCAAATAATTTGATAGACAAAATTGGTTTCGATAACAAATGGCTAGTATATTTAATCCTAAAATACGAAACAAAGTTATTAGTTCGTAATTGTTTTTCATATTCCTCCTTGGTAGTACCAATGAACACAAAACTATCATTCACCAATTCCACAAAAAAACCTACTCCCCAATGCCAAATAATGAGCCAAGCACAAGGTAGTACCAGGAATAAAGGAATTTAATAAAAAAAGGATTTGAAAACTACATTTCAAATGTCTACAACATTTTCCGATCCTAAACATTTTGAACATCTTTCGATTTTAGACAATGTAAAAGGCTGATCTCTACCATTAACTGATGACACTACTGGTTCAATAAGAACGAGTGCTCCTGTGCTTCAATAGCGAGCGCAAGCAAAATACCTGCTGCTTAACCGAATGAAGGCAACAACAACAATAATAGTAATAATAATAGTAATAGTAGTAATAATAATAATAGTAATAGTAATAATAGTAATAGTAATAATAATGGATGCAAAAGGAAGATCGAGTTAAAAAAACAAAAAAATATTTTGCTTGATATGCATGTAGCCAAGTTTGTTCTTTTGGAAATAACTTGATTTCTAAGAGATCGAAAATATTAGTATTTTACAAGTAATTAGAAATTGACAAAGACGATTTAATGCTAGTTTTTTGTTTATAAAACTTGGTACAAAATTCATTTGGAACATTTTGAATTTCATAATCTGTACGCAAACACACACACACATATATATATGGGATATTCATTGGTTATCTATAAACTTGATGGTATTAATGTGTCCATATGCACAAACTATATGAAATTGTTCTATGTTCATTACTTTAAAAAAAAAAGTTACTGCATACTAATTTTCAAACATTGTAATATTCATTGTAAATACAGCAATCAATTATACTAATAAACCAATTTCAGCAAAAAAAAATATTGACTTAAATGCATTTTAGTACCCTTTCAAATTAAATTTGTTTACTTAGGAGTCTTTACAATTAATTTGTGCAATCGATACCTTCTAAATTGAAATAAATTGCACATTTGTCCAATGTAATTGAAATTGACAAAAAAAAAGTTGTATATTTATCCAATTTAGTTAAAATTGACAAATTCTATCAACTTAAAATTAACATATGATCCTCAAAATTATTTTTTTCATTTTTAATTTTATCAAAAACTAAAAATTAAAATTAAAAAAGAGAAAAAAAACTATAAATGAATTTTAATTTTTTTTTCATGTTTTTAATTTTTTTTAAATATTTTTGGTACAATAAAAATAATTTCGAGGGTCATATGTTAATTTTAAGTTGATAGAATTTGTCAATTTTAACTAAATTGGACAAATGTATAATTTTTTTTTTGTCAATTTCAATTCCATTAGACAAAAATTTTTTTAATTTAAAAAATATCAATTATACAAATTAATTGTATAAATTTCTAATTAAACAAATTTAATTTTAAATTATACTAAAATACATTTCAATTAAAAATATTATACTAAACCAAGCTTTTTCTAGTGCAAATTCAAGAGCACAAGCGAGCGGCGACAGCATTTTGGCACCTGCTCACCAAACCTCGTTGCCATTACTATAACACGTTGAACACAAAAGTACTCCAGATTTTATTAACCAAAAAAAGAAAAAAGCACCCCAGATTATTTATTTATTTTTCTTTTTTCATTTTCTTTTGTCTATGAATAATTCTTAATTACTCGCTGCAGTGATATCAACTATCTGTAGGTAACTAAGATGCCATTAATTTGTTTCTTAATGATGGGGTTAAGTTAACTTACATCATTTTTCCATTTTTTTCTTCTCTTTTTTTTTTTTTTTTTTAATTTTAATATGGAAATACAATCCTCTGTGTCGTTTCCCAAACTAAACCATTATTATAATAATATTTAAGAGTGTCTGGGCATGGGCTACATGGACCCCCAGACAATGAGATGGCACACCTTGATCTGTCTAGGGACCCTTTACCTTGTCCATTTGTCAAATAACCCAAAACAAGTTCCTTTTTCATATATTCACCAAAAAAAGTTCCATTTTCATATCTTTTTTTTTTTTTTAGCTAAAGGTTCCATTTTCATATCATTACCAAAAAAGTTCCACTTTTATATGTGAAAGACGGCATATGTTTATCATGCGGACAAAGGGAAAATGCCATAATTGTATAGGTTAGTGGCTTTTGTGTTTATAATTTGTCTTTACTAATCAAATTTCTTGATCCAAATTAATGCAACTATATTCCACCAAGCTGTTAATTATAGTTAGCACTAAATGTCTAAACAGTCAACAAGTACTTTTTTTATTTTTTTATGAAGTTTGGAAATTCAAATTCAGAATTAATATTGTATAAGGAAGTGGTTTCCAAGTTTTCTTGTGAATAATATGTTTTTCCATATATATATATAAATATATTCGATCAAATACTTTGTTATAGATAGATTAATTATATCAAATAGCTTCTAAATGTAATTTAATAAAAAAACCTTATATTTGGGCTGTGGGCATAAAACATTCAATATGTTGCAAACTAATTATTGAATTTGGAACACCCACCAAATGATGAAGGAGGAAAAAACATATAGACTATAATGGCTTAAGAAAAACCCAAAATAAGTTTTCTCCGAATGCAATTTTCTAGATACATATACACATGGAAAGTGAAAAGGCAAAGGACATGAGTGGAGAAACCAGGCTAGAAAGCAGAAACCAACTCCATTTATTTGCTCCCAAACACTAATCTTTTTGCCTCAAGGCCCTCCTGATGTGATATAATAAACAAAAAAGGACAGGCAAATAAAATCTAGTGCTCTAGCGTGTGGGTGTTTATTATTAAATCCTCCCCATATATATTTAAAGGTCATAAACATTCTTGAATAAACTACTAGTTTGAACAATTGTAAATTGAAGTTGAACATATATATATATATATATATGCAGTCATGTTCAGATGAAGAAAAATAATTTTGATCATTGGATTCATAATCACATTAAATCTATAGCTATCACATAAATACATATAATTGAGCAATTTTAAATAATTAAACTCGTTTATTTTTAATTTAAAAAGTTAAAAATATTTTCAGGTAATAAACAATTCTACATATATGGTCTAATGATGGACATCAGTCTTTCTGTCGTACGGAACTCATTTTTATTATTATTATTTGCATTTATTTGAAGCAGGAAAACAAATTCTATCAGACAGGACCCCATTATTTGGTAATAATTTCTAGCACATTATTGGTTCTTTCTCTTGCGCGTTCAAATATAACCCACAAAATCAAGTCAGTTCAGGCATGTCCATTGGAAGTATTTGAAACCTTTAATTCTTATCCTATTTTATATTTTTTCCTATCTTCTCAAAGTTTCTAAATCTTAAATCTTTGCACCATATATATATATATATATATATATATATATATATGTATATAAACCATATTATTTGCCAAAAATAAATAAAAATAAGGATATCAAGTTAAGGAATTGACTAAAAAAAATCTTTTTATAATTGCATTTGAACTATATACAGTTTCATACATTTTAATTACGCAAAATTCTAATTTTTATCCTCCTTTAGATTTTTTAAAGCCTAATAATTTTTTTTAATATTTTCTCCCTTGACCAACAGCCGTCACTAGCCGGTGGTAAGATATTGGAGTATTTCAGGCAGCTGGCAATAGTGCTGGTTTTTCTTTTTGAAAATATTCAAAAAAACTTGTGTTTTATTAAAAGAAAAACCTTAGGCAAGAGGTCAGTTGGCTGGAGTAGGCCTGATGACCTGATGGTTTGGACCTCATATATTCATTTATTAGTTCTTTAAGATTGATATTTAAAAATCTATTAATAATTTAATACGCATTTAGTAAAATTTTAAAGTTCTATTTTTTAAAACTCAACTTTGTAGAAACTAATGTATTTTTAAATTTTAATCTTTGAAGTAGTTTAATAGCTAATAAAAAAAGCTAATTAATTAATAGACAATATTATCCATCAATTTTATAGCCTGCACAATTTTGTCTACTAATTATTTTTCTTCTGCCAAATTTCAATTTCCCAAATGCGTTTTCTTTGTTTTATTTTCTTTTGTTATTTGTTTTCTTTTTTTTTTTTTGATTTCTTTTCATGGGAATCCGTGACATCATTTGAAAATGTGGTGATTGGATGCATGCTCTGACCTTTTGCTTTTTAATCATTTTGGGTGAGGTTATAAACCCTCTTTTTAAGTATTTTTCTATATATATATTTGAAAAAAGCAATATTTCCTTATAAAGAAATCCTACTGTCACCAATAGAACCATGGATTTAATTTGTTGAGCAAGTCTAAATGACGACATCCTGTTTCTATAATATTAATATATAAACTATTATCAGGTAATATTCGATATAAAATTTAAAAAGTATAATTAAATAAAAAATAAACTATTTAGATGATTAAAAATTATTGATAATTTATTTATAATCATTTAATTTTTAACTTTTAAATTTTATATGATAACATAACAAATATCTAACTATATATATATCAACTTTTCACTGCCTATAAAACCCTAGTAAACCGATATTAATGCAACCACTAAAGAATTAGCTTGCAATCCTTGATTCCTAAGAAAAGAGGCATGGCCTACCCAACAGTAGTCGGTGCCACCACGACCACCATAACCAGCGGTGTCACCGTCGTGGATTGCCAGAAACAGGTCCGTTCATGGCGGCTTCTTCGTTCACTCGTGGAGCTTCTCATCCCAAGCTGCACCAACTGCACCACCTTCATAGATAGTGAACAACAACAACGCATGTACACCAAACAATCACATAATAACATCGTCACAGGCACCATTTTCGGATACCGAAAAGGGAAAGTCAGTTTCTGCATCCAAACAGACTCCGAATCCACCAACCCATTCCTCATCCTCGAATTGGCTATCCCTACCTCGGTTCTCGCCAGAGAAATGCAAGGAGGGTTTCTCCGGATAGCCCTGGAGTGCGCTACGCCGGGATACGGTAATTCTTGTTCCCTTTTGACCATGCCCGTCTGGACTATGTATTGCAATGGAAGGAAAGTTGGTTATGCGGCCAAACGCAGGCCCTCCAAGCCTGATTTGGATGCTTTAAGATTGATGGGCTCGGTCGGAGCCGGTGCCGGAATCATTAGCGGGAAAGAACTTGATCGGCCGGAAGAGGATGAGCTTATGTATCTCAGAGCAAACTTCCAGAGAGTTTATGGTTCGAAAAATTCAGAATCATTCCATTTGATTGACCCGGATGGGTCCTTGGGTCAGGAACTTAGTATTTTCTTTTACCGTCCAAGGTGATTCGTGTTTGGCTGGGTGGAAACTTTCTGTGCTGCTACGTAGAGTTGAATTTCTACTTTTCTCGTAAACTTTTGAAAGAATCGGTAATTCAACTTGTAGGGATAAAAAAAAAATTGTCAATGTGTTGTTTTTGCTTGTAGAGTATTGCAATGCAAACCCAATTTGTACCCTCCTTTTTTTGAGCCGTGGTTAGCATGGCTTTCTATTAGAGGTACTAATTAAAGTTTTCTTACAAGCTTTGTTAATTATAATTGGAGTTGGCAAATTTAATAATGTATTAATATCCAGTTAATTTGAGATCAGAAAATTTTTGTTTTTATAAAGTTTTAAATCCCAACTAAATAAGCTGAAAAAATAATAAAATTCGACTCTAAATGTAAATAATCAAAATGTAAATTTGAATTTGAATTTTAAAAAGTCAGATAGATTGGCCTAAGCTTCATTATATATCCTCTTGTTCAAGAACTCCATGCTAATAATTACTTGTAAGAAAGTTGGGGAGTTTGAGTGCTAGGAGTGCTTGAAATTAAGTAGGCTCTCTCTTTTTCATTCTCACTTTTAATGAACTTTTGTTTTTTATTGAAGGTGTTACATATATAAATATATATATATATATATATAATTTTTACATTGAAAATTTAAAAATGAGTAGCAGTGAAAATGAAAAAGAGTAGCATGTTTGAGTGATAGAAAAAAAAATTGGTATAAAAAAAAAAAGGTTAAATATGCATTAATGTTGGCTATGAACCCACATAAATCCAAAATAATAACGTCTACTATAGCAAAACTATATATAAATATTTATAAATATATATGTATATCACCTGGAGATTTTATAATTTGAATTAGTATAGTTTCAAAATTGAGTTATTAATTAGTAATTAAAATTACCGTGCTTTGTCAAAAACTAAAGGGCTCCACAAAAACGTACGTTGTTAAATGAGTTTTAATTTAGGTAGCGTATGATTTCTGCTAATTATGGAAAATAATTTATATAAATGAGCCAAGTACGTAATCAAACTTATAATATATATTAGCTAATTATAAAATGATTAATAAAAAGGTCGCTAATTATTAAAAAAGAATAGAGAAAAAAAGATGCGTTTTGGTTAATAAGAAAGAGTTGGGATGTGGGGGCTTATTTGTTGTAAATGGGTGGGCAGGTGCATGAGCTGTTGATGATTCCTTGTGTCGTTTTATTAAGAAATGCACATTAGGACGTGTGTTTTATTCTACCATCCATTTCCATTAACTCAATACTATTAATCTTGTAAAAAAATATTTAAAAAACTATATTATTTAATCATATAAACTTTCGCATCATATATATGTATATATATTTATTGCTAATATACATTTATCATCATCTACCATTTCTATATATCTTTGTTAATTAAATCGAAAAGAAGAATAAATAAATTTTTTTTCTTTTTTTTTTTTGAAATAGAAGAATAAATTAATTTATATATAATTCTTGCTGTTTAGCCTCGCTTTCTTTTGCTATATATTTTATTATTTTTTCTGAGCTGACCTTTTGGGAGAATGATTCTTCGGGAAAAAAAAATTGATTGGTTTATGTTTTTCAAAATTGCCGGACTAGGTCTAATAGGGCAATTGGCAGTTGAAAAATTTTGGGGAAAAAAAATTTAATTGTTTGATATTTTTCAAAAACATTCAAAATGGATATGAAAATGAATATTGTACTTTTCTTTATTTAAATTAATAGTGTGTACGAAAATGAAATTAGAAGGTAAAAAAATGGTGCATCAATGTTTTGGATGAATGTAGCTATACAAAGGCAAAGGTATTTCAGACAAATCTTCTTTCTATAGACCAAAAATCTTCTTTCAATGGCACGCCCATCATCACCTTCTGCCGATTGGTTGTTGTTTTTGGCTTTATTTTTAGTCTTTGGATTGCAGATTGAGTTTGAAGCAGAGTACTGGATGGGAGAGTTTGATAGAAATCTAGATATTGATGAAAAGCCGCCTATTCCTCTTCGGGAGCACTTGAGAAGGTGAAGCTGTTTTTTATTGTTACGAAAAAAGTGTACATGGGTTGGGTTGGCCGAGTTTTTTAAAAAATTTAATCAAATCCATAGAGCTTGGATTTTTTAAATTTTAACACAACCCAATCCGAAGAGGGTAATAAACTTAATCCAACCAACCCATAGAGTGCGGGTTAGATTGGTCGGATTAATTCATCTTTAATTTAGTCAAAATTAATTTTTTAATAAATTAAATTTTAATCAATAACTTAATTTCATTCCTCTTTATTTTTTACAAAAATAAATTGCATGAACTATTATAATGCAAAAAAATAATCTGCAAAAACTCCTTATAAAATTGAAAATACAAATTACAATCCATATCCAACTAAAATCAAAAAATAAATTGTCTCAAATTAAAATAATTAATATCAAACTAACATTAAAAATAAATTATGAGCAAATTATAACAAACAATCCATAAGCAATAAAATATATAAAAATAATGTCTCAAATTTTGACACCAAACAAAAAAGAAAAAGCATATTTTTTCAATACAACAATCTTCAATTCTTCATGGCCTTACAACTCCAAAGCTTCAATATCTATTATCCATCCATGGCCTCCAAGATTGATCAAATCTTTGTATCAATAACTATATTAGATGAGTTTGTCTTTAAAAGGGAAAAAAAAAACAATTAGTGACGGAAATAGATGTACTTGCTATCGGAGTAGATGTTGTCGGTATGCTTGATTGAATTTCAAATTCATACATCTAAAACATTAAGTTTAAAAAAAAAAATTAAAAACATTAAGCATGAATAAACGAACTTGTTTATATATATATATAATTTAAGCTTTACTAGTGAAATTGTTATAGCCAAATGCCTAAATTATCACAATTAGCCATCTGTAGCATGATAACATGAATAACAGACCTACTTCAACTTTATCTGGAGCATGATAACAAGATCTGTATGTATGAACTCATGAAACATACAAAAACGAAAGTTCAAGAAAACATATAAAAAACACAATTAGCCATTTTTTGAAGCAAAAACAAAAACAATTAGTTCCATTTTCAAACACAATTAGTTCCATTTTCAAACAAAAACAAAACACATTCATCATATATATGAAAAACATATATACATTTGAAGCAAAATACAAAGAGTGGCGGCAAAAAAACAAAAACAATTAGTTCCATTTCCTATTTCTATTATAATCAGAGAGTGGCAGATTTAGTGTCTTTGAAAATTACTATGCTTTGGCTACACCCATAACTTGTTTCCAAATCAAAGCAAAAACATGCATGAAGCAAAAACATTAAAATTAAACATTACTCTGCAACCAAACATTAATTTTAAAAATATCAAAACCACACAGACCTTTGCTTTGGCTTCCACTCCAAGCTGGGCTGGAGGCTGGAGCTAAATGAGGCGAGCTTTTCACCTAAGAAGGGGCGGAGCAGTTAGGGAATCGAGAGTGTCTGTGGGCTGGAGCTGGCAGAGCAGAGGGGGGGGNGGGGGGGGGGGGGGCGGGGCAGTTGAGAATCGCTTTGGCTGGGGGCTGGAGTTGAGAGAAGGGGCGGGGCTACAGTTGGAATTGGCAGAGCAGAGGGGGGACGGGGGCTGGAGTTGGCAGTGTAGACTGTGTTCTCGGGGACTTGGGAATCGCTTTGGAGAGAGGGGCGGCATCAGATTTGATTTTAGGTGTAATGGTGTCTAATTAGGGCAAATTGGTTTTTTTTTTTTTGTTTTTTTTTTTTTTAAATATGGCTACGAGTTAGGTTGGGTCCATCAAATTTTTTATTATCCAACCCTACCCGATAACAGTGGGTTACTAATCATTCAACTCAACCAAATTCAAATATTCAATTTTTTTAATGAGTTAGATTGGTTTAGGTTGGATCGACCGAGTTAAATCGGGTTGATGGATTTTTGTACACTTTTAATTACGAAAAAGATACAAAGTTAAGAGGAGTGGGAAGTAAAATTTGCTGCTCATATTTTATGTTTTTTCAGATTTTATTTATGTGCAATTCAACCCTGATGCCTTTTTAATTCATATCATATGGTGTTATGGTATTGTAGATTGGATCTTTTAATTTGACATTAAGAATTTAGATTTAGTGGCACCGTAATTTTTTTTTCTATAGGAGAGGAACGGGGTTAAAAATTTAAATAAATAAAAATTGCCTAGATAGAAGGAAAGAAAAATAAAATAAAAATAAAAGAGACAAAAGAAGGACAGAAAAAGACCCAAAAAAAAAAAAGGACAGAAAAAGACAATGGTTGTATACAAAACTTTTTTCAACCGTGGATATAAATTTTTATTTAAAAAATGCCACGTGGAAATACAAAAAAATCTGAAGAAAATTGATAAAATAGCTAAACAGCTCTTGGGCTTGGGTCATAGGCTTTAACATGTGGCCCCAAAATAACGAAGCCCATTAATTAATCTTTGAGGAATTAAATAAATTAAAAATAATGCTGCAGAAATAATTTATATATCATCATATTTAACATCTATAATTATAAACATATAGTCATTTTTTAGTAATTAGGTCTCTTTGCTCCTGGGTTCAGTGTCGGCACAACATATATCATCATTTTTTGGTTATTATATTATTATAATTTGGAAAAAAATCTTTCATAACACTGTACAGTCTACCCAAAACTCAGCCTTTCCTCCCATTCCTTTCCTTCCATGACTATCATTCACATACCCAAAATTCGGCCATCATATATATATTTTTTTTCTCCTCTCACCTATAATTTTTTTTTTCTCGAAACTACAAAAAAATTTCGTTAAAATGAAAAAAAATAAATAACAATTTAAACTTTAAGTATGAAGATTTGTAAAGACCAACAAAGTAGCATGCTGACAGTTGGGATAAAGATGAAAAAAAATTCTCTGGCTGAAAATCTATTTCACTAGGAGGAGCCTATTTTGGCAACACATTCTCTTTTTTTTATTTATTTATTTTTTTTATTTGCGCATTGTAAATATGCTGAAGTTGTTGAAATACGTTCTGAATTTTATTTGTTTCTCGGAAAATTTTTTAGAATAAAAGAAAAATTTTAATGTTTATTTTCATATATGGCTGTTTTTGAAAAATAAATTTATTTGTCTGGGTATTTTTTATTTTTAGGCATTGTAGTACATATCTTGGAATTCTTTTGAAGAAAAAAAGAAGAATCCCGTCCATGAAAAATCATAGATCAGTGAAAGATAAGTAAAAAAAATATAGCTAGTGGGTGGATTTGATATGACAGCAATGGAAGGGTAAAGAGAAAAGGGAAGGAAAAACTTCGTATGGGTTGAAGAACCAGTGCTTGGGTTTTCTTTTGTCAAAATAAAAAAATAGTGATGATGTGGCAATTTTTAACACATGGATGCAAATCACTTGAAGTGGTACAGTGTTATGGAAGTGTTTCTCTACATAAGTAAACTTTTAAAATTTAAAAAATAAATATAATTAAAAATAAAACACAGAAACATGTATAATTAATAAATATAATAGTAAACTAAATAGTATTTTTAGCATTATTCATAAATTATTCATTATATATTTTATTAACTAATATATTGATAAATAATTTTTATTTATATAAAAAAAGTAATTTTTAGCATTATTCTATTTTTTTTTTTGGTAGAAATTCTATGGCATTATATTAATAGACAAAACCGTTTGATAATTTTTTATTTTGAAAAGAAGCCGTTTGGTATCGACTATGACAGTTAGAAACAGTTTATTATGAATAAGAAACATTTGTGTTCATTGTTCCAAATCCTCTAATTAATTAACGTTCTTGCAAAAAAGAAAAGAAAAAATATTAGTAATTAACTTTTTTTTTTCAAAAACCCCTCAAAAATACACTTTTTTTTTCAATAAAAAATGTTGATTTTCTTTTTTAATGTAAAAAAATATTATTTTATTTTATATCCAGAAAAGATATCCGCACGCATAACTAGTCTGGCGGCAAGTGCGGTTTCAAAGAGTGTGTTATTTTTCCCTCCACAAAACCAAACCTAACCGTCATTCTGAAGTCTGGTAGTTGAAGAAGTTAGAGAGAGAAAGTTCAGTAAGAAAGCAAGAGAGTAAGAAACATAAACAAAAAAAGAGCCAACCATAAAAGCAGAAAATTCTCTGTACGTCTTTCCAAAAAAATATTTATTTTTCAATCTCTCACTTTCTCTATCTATCTTCTCTTCAAAGTTCCCAAATCTTCAATTCCCCGACCAAAATAATTATAATAATAATAATATATAATAATAATAATAATAATAATAATAATAAAGCTTGACTTCTTTTCTTCCTTGTGCTGTGTCAATCTATAATGTCTTTATCCACCTTTCCTCAACCATTAGTACTACATTGCAGTTTGCTCCTATGGGATGGATCAAGATTCCCTCCATTTTCATCTCAAATAATCTACCCCAACTTCCCACTTCAAGTCCAATTCAAGAAAACCTTGTCAAGAAACATGTTAATCAGCAACATAATGGATTTCCCAATTCTGTTTTTAGCTTCTTCCGGAGGCTTATGTCCGGAAGTATGTTTTCGATTTCCGGTTGTTGGTTGTCTACGTATTTATTTTTATTTTTTTTGTTTCTTAAAATTCATAATTTTGGTTTTCGAAGCTCAATTTGAGATGGGTTTGTGTTGTTTCTTTGAAATGTTGCAGATAAAATTGATGGAGGGTCAAGAACAGAGGCAGAAGAGAAGGTTTACTCTTGGTTATATGCCTTGGCTCAGTCTGAAAAGGATTTGGTTTTTGAATATGTCCAATCCACTGAAAGGGGTGAGAGTACCTGAGTATATTGTTTCATTTTGAAATTGAACTCGTATAAAATTTTCTTTAAGAATATTGAATTTCCATTTCCTGCAAAAGCTAAGCTACTAGTTGATTCTTGACTCATTGTAAAAGAAAGCTTCAGGAATTCTAATAGCTTCAAATGGTGAAATATAGGGAAATTTTCCTAGTCTTGCTAATTATAATCTCAATTCAAATCCTAAATCTTCCACAACTATGTCATTTTCTTACTTAGCAGTTAATTCAATTTTTTTCTAAATGCAATTTGACTATATTTTGAATTTTGATCCAACGTGGCTATTCTATCTTGCTTTCAATGGCAAGATGCAAATAGATTTTATTTCATACAGTTTCTACTTTTCAAGATGTTCAATGAGTGTGTTCAAACAGTACAGATATTCATCTTCTGTAAGCATGAACTAATCATCAACTTTGTGCAGGCTCTTGCATGTGATACTTGTTTCAAAAACCGCATCCTATAAATTATGAGTTGCTTTATTTACTTCATCTTGGTTTTGTATATAAAATAGCTATAATATCTATGTTTGCATTTAGTATATTCAATGTATACACAATATATCTTTTAAGAAAAAAAAATGCATACACATTATAGACTTCTAAGGTTGACAGAGTAATTACCAGTAAATCATGTGAAATTGCGGAATTTTTTCTGAACCAGAAATTTCTTCATAAGTTCCTCTGAGTATAGTGAAGATGAATACACTAAAACAAGATGAAGTTCCACATGGTAAAACTTTTTCTAACGAATTGTGAAACTAATAGAAAGAACAAAGAAATATATGCCTTTTGAGCTATGAATTCTACATAACCATTGTATAAGGCCAGTCCATCTAATGACAGAGGGTTTTTTTCTAAGCACTAATGCCACCTTTTCTAGTTGAAATTGTTCTTTCCAATCTTCCCCTTTCTTATTGTACCTAAGATTAAATTAATTCCGTTCCCTTATCTGATGGTAAATGAAAGAACCGCCAAGTTGTAGCTTCTTTATGAGAGTTAAGCTAGGTTGAACCATTTGCTTCTGTGCAGGGTTGAGCTTCACAGAAGCTGAGAGGAGATTGAGGGAAAACGGGCCAAATTTGCCTATGGATTTTTCCTTTCCAAGCTGGTGGCATCTTCTGTGGACTGCGTTCTTTCATCCCTTTAATATCATTTTGATTCTCTTGTCCATACTCTCATACATATCCAGTGATTTCCCAAATGGAGGGATAATGCTTGTTTTGGTTTTCATAAGTGTCTCCCTCAGATTCTATCAGGTACTTTCGGCTTAAATCTGTACGGTCATATGGATGAAATAGCTTGCCAAATCACTATTGTAATAGAATTTCACATTTCAGGAATACAGCAGTTCAAAAGCAGCTATGAAACTTTCGGAATTTGTTAGATGTCCAGTCAAAGTTCAAAGATGTGCCGGGAGGATTGTCCAGACAGAACTTGTAGTTCAAGTTGATCAAAGAGATATTGTTCCTGGAGATATTGTCATTTTTGAACCGGGAGACCTTTTTCCTGGAGATGTGAGATTGTTGTCTTCAAAACACCTTGTTGTAAGGTATAGTGCCTGAAAAGTTGCCTCTATTTTGTATATGAGAATTGGTGAACTCTTTCATGCAATTCTTCCTTCCTCTCTGTACAGCAGTTTTGAATTACATGATCATGTACTGCTTCTTGAACAGTCAGTCCTCGTTAACAGGGGAGTCTGGGACAACTGAGAAAACATCTGATATTAGAGAAGATAATAGCACTCCTTTGCTAGATTTGAAGAATATTTGCTTCATGGTATGTATAATAACTACTGTCCTTTCTTTCACTAGTGTTCTTTTTGTTTACGTTGAACGCAGTATTTTCAGTACTAGCCTTATGTTGTTAGAATTTTCTTACTAATCCACAAGTTTCTCACCTCTTCAGAGAACTTTCTTGATGAGCTATTTTATATTATTCATACGACTAGATACACTGAGAAATATATGTGTTCTGATTACATATTTCAGGGAACAAATGTAGTATCAGGTAGTGGAAGTGGTCTAGTTGTTTCCACTGGATCAATGACTTACTTGAGCACCATGTTTTCGACCATAGGAAAGTCGAAACCGCCAGATGATTTTGAGAATGGTGTACGCCGCATATCTTATGCACTGATTGCTTTCATGCTACTAATAGTCACCTTCATTGTTGCAGCTGACTATTTTACATCTCATGATTTGAGTGGGAGTTTTCTTTTTGGAATCTCAGTAGCAAGTGCACTCACACCTCAAATGCTTCCCCTCATCGTCAACTCAAGCTTAGCAAAAGGAGCAGTTTCTATGGCCAGAGACAGATGCATAGTCAAGAGCTTAACCGCCATACGAGACATGGGATCTATGTGAGTTTGAATTTTACCTTGTTTATTTATACATGTATGTAAAAATAAAAAATCATGTGCATTATAAATTTACTGAAATTCATCAGCAGAACGGTTTGAACTTCTAGGAGATAGTATCTGATGGACTGTGGCATTTTTAGTTAGAATATTGTTGTTTGATAAATGTATTTTTGTAATGTATGTATTTTAAGAATTAAAATGGTGTAAGGTTACTTATAGTTGAAGTAACCAAATTGTTGTTAGTTTAGAGTTTGTTAGTTTGGTTGTGATAGAACCACTAGAAATGTGGGATATTTTGGTGTAAGGTATGGTTTTGTAAGAGTAGAAATATGGCAGCCACATGTAGAGGTAATGGCTGGACAGTAGTAGGTAAATCTGCTCATGACATCTACAGTTCATAGGAAAATGGTTTTGTGTTTAAATATTTGTGTTTTCATGTTTGTTATTGCCTTTGGCCAAAATAGAAGCCATTGGCCTAATAGAAGATATGAGTTTTATGTTTGCTTTTTCTTTTCTCTTCTTCTCTTCTTTGGATGAAACTCGTGGCCTAGTTTTTTTCTAACAGTATCACTCATTTGTTTCTTCTTTCTGTTTTTAGGGATATTCTATGCATCGACAAGACTGGTACACTCACCATGAACCAAGCAATCATGGTTAGTTTCCTTGACAGTTGGGGTTTAGCCAAAGAAAAGGTTCTGCAGTTTGCTTTCCTAAACTCCTATTTCAAGAGTGACCAAAAGTATCCCTTGGACGATGCAATTTTGGGATTTGTATATACAAATGGATACAGATTCCAGCCATCCAAGTGGAGAAAGATAGATGAGATTCCTTTCGATTTCATACGAAGAAGAGTATCTGTTATCTTAGAAGTTGAAGCAGTAGATAGAAACCATCAATTCTTTGATCGATTTATGGTAACTAAAGGAGCACTGGAAGAAGTTATAAAAGTTTGTTCTTTCGTTGAGCATGTTGATAAGAATGAAATTAGTATTTTATCTCCTGAAGACCATCTGAGGATTTTATTAATGGGTGAAGAAATAAGCAATGAAGGATTAAGAGTTATTGCGGTTGCAACAAAGAGGCTGAAAACGGTGTGTCAATCTTTTTCTTTGTACACTGATGTTTTAAAATTCATTCAAACTCATATCTTCCAATAGTTTTACCATAATCTGCATGTTTTGTTACTTTTTGGAAGACTTATATCTCATTGAATTTTCAAAGTATTTATTTCAGCTGTAGGCTAATATAATCTATTTTCATTAATAAATTGACAGTAATTAATGCATTACTTATTACATTCCTTTCTGAAAAATCTTAACTTTGGTATTTTGTAAAATAATATCCTGATCTCCACTGGATAATCACAAAAAAAAAAAAAAAGATGGTTCATCTTAGACTATGAGAGTGACTGCTGATATAGAAGAGTTAAGCTAGCTTACAGTGTTTGCTGACTCTGTAGTTGTGGTCATGCTGCAGCAAACAAGGAATAAAAGCAGACCCAATGACGAGAGTTTTGAATCAAACATGGTGTTCCTTGGGCTTATAACATTCTTTGATCCACCCAAAGACTCAGCAAAGCAAGCTCTGTGGAGGTTGGCTGAGAGGGGAGTAAAAGCAAAAGTATTAACTGGTGACTCGCTTTCTCTGTCTATAAAGATTTGCAAGGAAGTTGGCATCAGAACAACCCATGTCGTTACCGGGCCAGAACTCGAGCTTCTCCACCAGGATTCCTTCCACGAGACTGTCAAAAGAGCAACAGTACTAGCTCGGCTCACCCCGACGCAGAAACTTCGCGTTGTGCAGTCCTTGCAGACAGCTGGTAACCATGTTGTTGGGTTTTTAGGAGATGGAGCAAACGACTCTCTCGCTCTAGATGCAGCCAATATAGGTATATCAGTTGATTCAGGAGTATCTGTTGCAAAAGATTTTGCTGACATTATCTTGTTGGAGAAAGACCTTAATGTCCTGGTTGCAGGAGTTGAGCATGGTAGGCTGACTTTTGGCAACACTATGAAGTACTTAAAAATGTGTGTCATTGCCAATTTAGGAAGTGTTATCTCACTCTTGATAGCAACCTTGTACTTGAAATATGAGCCTTTGACTTCTAGGCAGCTCCTTACTCAAAACTTCTTGTACAGTGTGGGGCAGATTGCAATCCCATGGGACAAAATGGAAGAAGATTATGTGAAAATCCCACAGAAATGGTCCGAGAAAGACTTACCGATGTTCATTCTTTGGAATGGTCCAGTGTGTACTCTCTGTGATGTTGCCACACTATTGTTCTTGTGGTTCTACTATAAGATTTACAGTACAAAAGATGTAGAATTCTTCCATTCTGCTTGGTTCATTGAAGGACTTCTGATGCAGACACTGATCATCCACTTGATCCGGACTGAGAAAATTCCATTCATACAAGAGTTTGCCTCATGGCCTGTGATATGTTCAACTGTTGTGATTTCTGCCATCGGAATCTCAATCCCGTTCACATCAATCGGAGAAGTCATGGGATTTGTTTCCTTGCCACTGTCATACTTTGGGTTTCTGGTGGTACTTTTTATAGGATATTTTTCAGTTGGACAGGTAGTCAAGAGAGCTTACATTTTGGTTTACAAAAGATGGCTTTAGCGAATAGAATGAATTTAGTTAAGAAACATGTCAACCCCAGATGAAGCAAAGAGAGCGAAAGTACCCAAAAATAAAATTGATTTATATTATTGAGAATGAGTATAATACATCTAGCTCGAAGTTGTTACAGGATCTTTCACAATATCAATAGATACTTTTTTGCTTTTTAGAAATATTATTGGATTTTGAAAATTTTCAAAACAATATGAATGTGATGGTTGAGCAGCAAGTACAAAGAAAAGCCGCATTCGCTATATCATCTTCCAGACTCCTTGAGCATCTGAGGTGTGATTTGTCACAAGATCTGATGCAGATGAGCCAAAGCATATGCCAATCCTAGCAACACCAAACTGTTAAAATTTTGTCTGTTGGCTGACTTACCTGCATAAAACATTGATAATATAGTATTAAAAAATAATCGAGGTAAATGGAGACTGTAAACAAATTATCGGCAGTGAATTTAGGAACCTTGTGTATGTTTTTCTGGTGTAAAACAAAGAACAAATGAGCCTAGACAATTACCCAATTGGAGAAAATTGTTCCGAATGTTCCATTCAAAATCCCAGTGCTGTCTGTCATTTTTCAGTGTCCAATAAGCCCATCCAAAGGAAGCTGCATTATAAACCTCTAACTGGGCCCTCCCAAACTCTTGATAATCAGTCTGAGAACCACTTGTCACATTCCACTCATTCACCCATTCCCCTGAGAATAAACCAAATCCGAGAATTATCATTCAAACAATCTATACCTGAAGAAAACAAGGATCTCAAATATGAGAAAAAATGAAGGACTTTTGATCTTTACATTTATCCATGAAATTTCAATTTTGAACTTGACCAAATTAGTCTCGAGTTTGAACTAAATATAAGACCTTGAAATAAATTGTTTACAGTGTAAGGCACAACATGCATGCATCTGAACATACCAATGATAACAAGTGGACCGTTTGCACTGTTCAGGGCCTGTAGTTGAGCTTCCCTGCTCTTGTATATGAATTGTATATTATCCTTGGTGCTCATATTAACAAAGAAAGTGTCAAACAGGTTATAGTAATGCAAATCCACCACCATATTATGTGAGCCTATATTGGCCTGATAAAGTTCCAACGGATCTGCTTTACCAATCCTTTGACAAATTATTACATATGCCGATGGGGAGTATTTCCTAACAATGTCATAGCCTTGTTTGTAATATGAAACTAAGGTATCCAATGGAACTGTGGCTGCAGATGGTTCATTTAAAAGTTCAATTCCCAGCAAGGCAGGATGTGTGCCAAACCTACAAACAAAGTCATGATTTGTAGGATTGAATTTCAAGAGGCCTGAAAATTTTTTAGTAGATTCACTTCAGGTGCCATAAAGCTACAGCATACAAAGTAATGTACGATAAATACTTCTTCCAGGGACATTAGTGATAACTGGTCAACATATCATCTGACAGACAATTACCTTACACCTATGTGTGTGTAATGTGTGTGTTAGTGTACATGAAAAATCTGTTTTTCCTTCAGCAAGACAGTAGAAATGGTCCTGAAGCTATCATAAGCAACTATGCAAATGCTACAGGTTTTACTTGAGATCAATGGCTTTAATGATTGGTTTGAAGAGAATCAAATATATAAATTTGCTTTAGGATAGGGTTGAAGAGATTTATTTTAGGAGCAACAAAAGCTAAGTAAATTACTTCTACTTGTGAACAAAAGGTGATACTTTAATATCCTATCAGAGATGCTGATCCATTTCGTTATTATTTAAATTAAACAAGGCTAACTAGCTAGGTTGGCTTCTTTTGTTATTATCTTTTCGTTCTTTTCTAGAGGCTGAATGACAAAAGGACATTCTCATGTACATGATCTGTTAGATTGTTATTTTGGTTTATCGATAAATCCTATTAAAGTGCATTGTGGTACCATTCTAGTTTCTTTTCTTCTTCTTCTTCTTCTTCTTCTTCTTCTTCTTCTTCTTCTTCTTCTTCTTTTTTTAAAAAAAAAAAAAAAAAAAAGAAAAGAAAAGAAAAGAAAAATCCATAGCAGCATGCTCAAACAGAATAATCTATAATATGCAAATACAATTGTCAATCCTCTGCTTCCTGGCCACAATACCACAAATTTTCTTAAAGTACTAGATGCAAGATGATATTCTGATGACAAGTAAGAAAGTTTTCAGTGTTGTCTACCAGCTCTATTCATTATCTTCTTTTAATTGGTATCCATAGGTACAAGCAAGTGAGAAATCTATTAATAAGATTGTATTTTAACAATTCAGTAACTTGTCCACAAAATACCTGGAGGCAAGAAAATCTATAACATGCAGTGTCTGTGAGATGAAAGGTTGACTAGGCCAGTCTGTTGAACCATCTCTACTTGCACTATGCTCCATCCCATTTTGGGAGCCAGGAGCAGCATGAAGGTCAATTATACACTTTATATTGTAGGATCTGCACCACAGTTCTTATGTATGACAAAAGAAGGAGATACAAATATTCAAAGTATCAACAGAATAAGGTGAAAGCAAGACCTACTGTGCCCAAGAGAATGCATTATCAAGAGCTTCCAAACTTCCACCAATAAATGGAGCAGGAGGATCGGGATCATAAGCAATCCACCAGCCAACTGGGATCCTTACGGTATTAACTCCATGTCTGTACAGAAAATTGAAATCGTCTATGGTGATAAAACTGTTCCTATGTCTCTGCAGTTTGGGAAAGGCCGAAACATTAATTATACAAATAGAAAACATATGAAGATTCCGTTATGCTCATCTAGCAAGTATAGTGTGGCTATTATACGGTTCATGTGGAATGCACATTGAAAAACTTTTGGGTTTGACCAAATAAAACAAAATTGAAAAAATTACATTAAAATTAGAATATTAGGACACGGCAAATATACTTGGATAAAGCTTAACTAAGGACAAGAGTGTTGAGATAAAGATAACAGAAATTAACAGGCACAACTGACATACATATAAAGGCACAATTAAAATGGCAAGAGCCAACATGCTGAAAACCTTTCTTAATGTTAGCACTTTAGTAATATTTGGGAACAGATATAGTACCATTGTGATTATATTTACAAATTTGAACACCAATGTTGAAACATATACATTCTATCTATTCTTAACAATCTCCCATTTCTAGCACTCAGAATTAGAATTAGCCATACACAAAGTTATAAGGTACATATTTGTTGATCCTTGACTTTTAAGCATTTTCTGATATGACCCGTCTAATTTATATATTTAACTGAATATAATAATTGCGAATGATTCATTAAGCACAATTGAAAACAGATACTGATGAAATTGACAAGAAACCCAACATGCACTCATTTGCAATTATAAGATCTTTTTGAAACTTCATAAACTAGATGGCTCATATTGTTATAAAGGACCCATAAATATGTTTAACCCCAAATTGAATGTAATTCGTAAAACCCTAATATTGTATTTAAGTTTGCATTTCCGCCTTTTTGCATGAATAAATTTCTGCTTTCAGAAATTTGACATCTGGCCATAAAATATATGCATAAGATAAGAAAACAAGATAGGTAGAGGATGCAAAATGATGGATTTTATGATACTGAAAAGAAACAGAGGGGCATTATAGAAGTAAGGAGTTACCTTAAGAATCCGTTTGGCTTCACTGTGTCCATGACCATTTGCAAGTTGATAATCTCCATGCAAATTATTAGCAACAATTGTCATTTCAAATGTGGCTGCATTATTTTCCCATTCTGGGTTCCCTGGATAGTCTGCTGTAAGCTGATTTTCTATTGCAGCCTAAACAGTACAATAAAATAGTCTTTTGTAGTAAAATGATTTTGACATCTTATAAGGATACAATTGAAAACTGAGATAACTTCCAATTCCATTTGGGTTATCCTTATACATTGTTTAATGGAAGCAAGATAAATTAAAACATGTTCTAATTGCCTAAGTAATGCATGCTTTCAGAATCAGGTTTTGGAAAAATATTTAAATATCTAATAAGGCACAAAATTCAGTCCAAACATCAGTTTGATTGAAAGACAAAAGAAAACTCTGACACGGTTAAATTTTTTTATGATTAATCACTAGTAACAGAACTTTTTAAATCTTTGTCTATTTTTGTGGATAATCACCCAAAAGAGACTTTCAACATTCTCACACTTATTATTGAATGTAGAAACTCAAAACAACCCAACTGGCCATAGAAACTCTCATAAATTTTGGAAACACTAGCCAGTTATTGGCCAATTATCAGAATTCATATGATTACCACTCAGTCATCAAGAGCCATCTAATTTGGAAGGTGGATCACCAAATAATATAAATAAATGAATTCTTTTCCTTGACAGCCAAATACCAAAAACTTAATTGAAAAACCCAGCCAGTTTTGCTGAAAGTATTTTCTACTAAAATGATTATAACCAGAAAATGAAGAACATACTTCTTTATACAAACATAAAAGCAAGATGCTCAAAAATTGAACCTGCAAATAGGCCCCATTCCCAACTTTGATGTGAACTCTTCCATTATTCCTTTCAATAACAAAAGTTTCTAACGTTGAAGGAGATTCTGCAATTGCAGAGGCAGAGCACCCTCCATTACCACACATCAAAAACTGGCCTTGCAAGGTGCGGAAATGAAATTCTGATGCTGAAACTCTCCATAACTGCAAAATAAGAATCAAGAATTAAATTGTCGATTAGATGGGTGCTTATGCCATACAATAACCGCATAACACTTACTATAATGAATGAGAATCATATAAGGCTTAAAATTTCTATAACCAACTCTCAATGTGCATATTATTATGGTATCCATGAACAGAAATAAGATCAATTTTACAACTCTGCCCCCCCTAAGTCACTTATGAAACTAAAGTTACTGAACAAACAAAAGGAACAGAAGAAAGAAAACAAAGAAGTTCATTTCTTACTAAATATTTCACAAGGAGCAGAAGAAAGAAAACCAAGAAGTTCATTTCCTACTAAATATTTCAAAATAATGGAAATTCATAATACAATTAAATTTATTTTTCTAATAGAAGATAGAAGATAGAATATGTCTGCAATATTCTGCAGCTATGAACAATGTTATGCAGTATGTTGAACCCAAGGAGTTCAAATTATGGGATAAACATTATAGCAAAAAAGAAAAAGCAACATGGGATAAAAAGAAAATAGAGAAAAGATAGCAAACTAAAATAATACATACAGACCATTTGAGCTAATAAAATGTTTAAAATATGATTTTCACAAGGCAATGCTGGATTTCCATTCAAGCAACTAACATGTAACAGCTAAAAGAAAATTGCAAGCACGAACAATTTGGTCCAGCATCTGACCCTGAAGGTTTCCCATGAAGATGCAACATCTCTGTCAACTGTAACATTCATGCCTCCCCCATTTTCTGCAGAAACATATTTCTGTAATGTCATCGACTTTAATTGCACCTCTGTTCCGTCCTACATAGTAATATCCAAAATTGGGTGTCAAAAAAAGTAATTTATACCCCGAAATCTCCAAAAGATTCTAAAAACAACAAAATGTGGAGAAAAGCTCACAAGCATGTCTCCATTGGAAATGCCATCAAACAACGAAGGCTTAATCCAACCTTCAACAACCAGCCACCCTCCCAAGTTCACTCCTCTTACTTTGGAGTTCCCATGTAATCCTTCCACTAGGATGAA
Organism: Ochetophila trinervis; assembly: GCA_003254975.1. Lineage (NCBI taxonomy): Eukaryota > Viridiplantae > Streptophyta > Magnoliopsida > Rosales > Rhamnaceae > Ochetophila > Ochetophila trinervis. Next base: position 14,867 of record QANX01003006.1, on the reverse strand, counting down.
GGAAAATACATTAACTACTGTCAATTTTTCGTCCCTCTAACACTGAGCATTTGAAGATGCATACAAAGAATATGAAAATTCGAAGTAATGGAGCTTACCTGAGTATGCTCCAGAGAAGGTGAGCCACCAACACAGTACAAATCCGAATGCCCATTTTCCAAAAGCAAGTTCCATGAGGAATGCAATCCTCAGAAGCATCAATAGTTCAAGAGTATAGAACACATCTGCAACAGTATCGAAAACCAATAAAGAACGAGAGATAATTCAAACCTTCCAAAAACCCACCAAGGTGGAATCTTTTAATTCCTTCCTTAACACTCAGTTAATACCAAATTCAACTTTGTAAACAAGCACAAAGATCTTTGGAATTGCCTTTTTTCTTCATTAAATTAATATAAATAAAGTTTATTCAAACCTGGCCATTGATCGAGATTAAACAAAACCCATTTAAAATAGGAGAAGGGAAGAAAATAACAAATGTTCTAAGAGTGTAAAAGAATGAAAAGGTTAGCAAAAGTGTTCACATGTAGGTGTTTAATTAGAAAAGGGAAAGAAGGGAAAAGGGTTACTTTGCTTGGAGATTCGATTGGTGCTTTGTGGGGTCCAAGTTTTTATTTTGCGTTTTTTACTTTTCAATCGGAATTTGAATGAATGAACAAAGACAAGCAAAAAAAGGTAAGTTTTTTACAGGAGGAGATAAATTAGGAGAGGAGATAAAAACAGATAAATTCTCTGTTTGTATTTTGTTCTATCTTCTTGCAAGGTTTCGTTTGTGAATAAAAAAAGGACCTTTTTTTTTTTTCTTGGTAAAAGGAAACTAGCTATTAAGCACAAAAGAGGCCTCCAAACTGGAGGTTACACAGCACAATGAATTCCAGTCATATCGGCTAGCAAAACATCATACAAATCAACAGGAATATCAGACAAATTAAAAGAAGAAAAGTTAAAAGAGACCGAATAGGCTAAAGTTTTTTTTGCTAGTGCATCGGCAAAGAGGTTGGAAGTCCTAGCACTCCAGCCAAGTTCCATTCATTCTCAATGAGCATTTTCCTCACATTCCGCATCTTAGACCAAGAGTTTCAGCCACAAGGCTCCTTAGCCGAGATTGCTTCCCAAACAACAACCAACGCATCAGAGGAGAAAGAGACATTATACCAGTTTAGCCGAGAAGCTTCCCATAGGGTCCACTTGATAGCATCAACTTCAGCTTCATATGCCGTGGGGGCTGAGGTCAAAATGGAAAAGGCCCGAATCAACAAACCAAGCTCATCCCTAACCACAAAGGCCAAAGTTAGGCCAAGGAATTCTTAAAATGGCTTTCACAGTCTCACTGTTACATAAGTTTCTCAACATCGGTTCATTCCACCCCGTTCCGTCCTCCAACCTCAGATCGATCACTTTGCTCCAAAAGCTTGTATCCACACCTTCCTTTAATATTATAAGGGTCCGAGAAGGAAGGCATGCAACCCAATGATCCATCCAGGGATTAATATTTAGGCCATTACCACTTCTGAAACACACTCCTTTTTTAAGAGTCGGCCTAGAGCTCATAATCCCTTGCCACACAGCAGACATACCACTAACTTTTTGGGCCTCAAAGAAAGACTTGCCCCTCAAATATTTAGCTTTAAGGACACGGGTCCAGAGGGAGTCATTCCCCGAGGCAAGCTTCCATCTATGTTTAGCAAGAAAGAATGAGTTGATATCCTTAAACCGCCGAAAGCCTAACCCCCCCAGCTTTTTAGGCCTACAAATATCCTTCCAAGACTTAAGAGCAAGGAATTTGTTGGCACTAGGCCGAACCCCCCACCAAAATTCCCTAACCATAGCATCTAGATCATTGCACACCCCAATCAGAATCCGATGAGTAGACATGGTATAGGTAGGTAAGGCTTGGATAACCGACTTGATAAGAGTGGCTTTACTAGCTCTTAAGAGCAAATGTCTACTCTAGCCTTCTAATCTCTTGTTAACACGGCCTTTAAGACATTTAAAATCCTTCACCTTGTTACGACTGTGTAGATTTTGGTTATCGAGGTATATCGAGTCGCTAGTCATTTCTTTGAAGCCAAAAAGTTCCTTAATACCAAGGCGGTCCTTTTTCGTCGTGTGTTTAGAGAAGAGTACGCTTGATTTTCCCCCATTGATTGTCTGGCCTGACCATTCACAATACTTCTCAAATCAACTTTTGACCGCCCCAGCCTCCTCCAAATTAGCTCTACACATCACAAGTAGATTGTCCGCATACATGAGGTGTGATATGGCCGGGGCATTCCGGCTCACCTTAATCCCATATATTCCTCCTTTATCTTCCTCTCCACATAGAAGTCTAGTAAGAAACTCAAAGCATAAGATGAACAAATAAGGGGATAAAGGATCCCCATGCCTAAGTCCTCTAGATGGGAAGAAGGATCCCGTGATTCCCCCATTGAGTAAGATCGAATAATGCACCGTTGACACGCAGCTAAGGATCATCCTTCTAGCATCCTCCAAGAACCCCCAAACTTCCAAAGCTTTCCCAATGAAGCTCCATTCCAATCTATCGTAAGCTTTCTGCATATCCACCTTGAGGATCATCAACCCATTCCTCCCTTGATGATGCCTAACTTTGTGAACCACTTTCTGGGCCACAACAGTATTCTCAGCAATCCATCTATTCTCAAGAAATGCTCCTTGTTGAGGCAAAATGAATTTCCCCATTAGGCAATTTAATCTCTCTGTTAGGATCTTAGAAACAACCTTGTACACAAAATTACATAAACTAATAGGCTTGAAGTGGTTAAAATATGTTGGCTGATTAGATTTTGGGATAAGGATAAGGAAAGTCTTATTTATGTTATGAGACATAACCTTCAGTCTGAAACATTCCTGAGCAAAGTTCACTACCCAGGTACCCACTGTTTCCCAGTAATTCCTGAAGAAGCTCCTAGAAAAACTATCTGGGCCTGGGCTCTTAAGTGGATGAAGTTTGTTAACTCAGCTCTTCACCTCCTCAGCTGAAGGGATTTTCATAATTTGATTATTCTCCTACTCAGTGATCACTTTCTCATCAAGATCGTCTATCTCCTCGGTCAACACAGGACATCTTGACCGGTATAGCTCTGTAAAATTTTCTGTAAAGTAGTCACTTATCTCGTCATTGTTGTATAGCCACTCATGTTCTCGCTTCACTATTTGGATTCTGTTTCTGCGTCTTCTAATAGTGAGGCTCATGGGAAAAAAATTAGAATTTTTGTTACCATCCATCAACCAAGTCTCCCGAGACTTTTAGAGAAGAATAGACTCCATTCGAGCCTGCTGAGTTCTAAGATCCAATTTTATTTTATGAGTTCTCCTTTCATCCTCCTTCGGAGTATTCTCCAGCTCTTCTTCCAACTGCTTAATTTTAGTGTGCGCAAATCCGAAATGATCATTGTTCCATTTCGAGAGGGCCTTTGAGGTATTAAAGAGACTTTTTCTCAGCTGATGTGCTACCATTTCGTCCTTCTAGTCTGCTTGCCAGGCCTATTCCACAACATTGAAGCTGGATCTATCCAACACCCAGGCCTCCATGAACCTGAAAGGATGTTTGCACCTTTTTTCCATCCCATTCGTGTATAATAAAATGGGACAATGGTCCAATAGTTCCCTCTCAAGGTGGACAACTAAGGTCTTAGGGAACTCTAAAATCCAAGCATCATTAGCAACTGCTCTGTCCAGCCTTTCCTTAATCAGGGCTAGTCCTTGTTGTCCATTCATCCACATATATCTCCTACCACTAAAGCCGAGATCAACTCCCCCTGTGTTATTAAGGAAAGGTTTAAGAAACAAGTTCTTTCTCCACAAAGGTCTGCCCCTGAATTTCTCAGACTCGATGACCACCTCATTAAGATCCTCGATAAGCATCCAAGGGCCTTCAATATTAGAAACGTGATCCTCCAACTGCTCCCAGAAAACTCGCTTCTCAGAATGGTACGGATTGACATAACATGCTAACATATTCCACAGTTCGCGTCCTGCATTATCCATAACAATACAATGTAGCAAAACACTTGATTTCTAGATACACTTAATATTTAAATCCTCTACACACATCAGCTCCCGCTGTACCTTTAGCCTCCATAATAACCCAGTTTTTGAAATTCAAACTACTGCATATTTGCTCCATTCGATTTCTGTCAATTTTTGTTTCCATAAGAAATAGACAGTTTGGTTGTTTTTGCCTGATCACCCTCTTCAAGTACATCAATGAGTCTGGGTGTCCCATTCCTTTACAATTCCATGACATAATTTTCATGGATGGGAGGGGGGAATGTGAAGGCCCGCCTCATTGGCCATGTGAAAATCCAGCTGTCTCTTACAGCTCTGTTCTTGATCATCCCTGTTCTCCGAAGAATTCTAGGTCCCTCTTCTTCATGCTTCCTTTTTCCAGCTAAGCCTCTGCTACTACTGGAAGGAAATGAATTCCTGTTACATGGTTCAAAATTCCCAAACATTTCCTTTGGATATCCTTTTTCCGGCGTCACCTCCAAAGTTTCCAAACTCTGCTAAGTTTCTGATATCACTGGTCTTGCATTAGTTGACCCATTTGGATCGAGCCCATCCAAATAGTAGCATTTATCTCTAGAGGATCCTTCCAATCTCAGCTGAGTTGGCCTTTTGCTACTTAAAATTGAAGTCAACCCAGCTTTTCTAGCTTTTCTAGAAGGTGGATCGAAAGCCGGGCTTAGGCTCAAGTAGGAAAGGGTTTCTTGGCCCAGGAACTCAAACTCCCTTCTTTGGGCCGCTGAACATGCTGCAATGTTACTAACCACTTTAGAAGCCCACTGTGCTAGTTCGTTTTGGTCAAAACCCTATCTGCCAACTTGATCAAGTATCGTCTCCTGCAATAGCCTCACTCCTCCCTATGAATGTCGATTGAGGGTAAATTTCAAGGTTTCTAGCTCCATACTTTTCCCAACTTTGTTAAGGAAAACCTCTAAACTGCTCTCCTTCTTCTGACCAGCCTCCTTCTGGCCTGCACCCATCGCTAGAGAGCTTACTTTCTCTTTACCCAGTATATTGTGCTCTATTTTGTCAACCAACAACCTTTTATGGGGATTCGGGTTAATCTGCTCCAGCACACCATCTTCCACTGCGGTGATAAGCTCCCGGTGACTTTTCGACGCAGGGTTGATGAATAGAAGACTTCCACCGTGCTCCGTCCTATGCCACGGCCCATAAATCTTGGCAACGATTCCGTTGCTTGACGTGACCGTCGCTAGATCTGCAAAAATGTATCGTCCGGTGACATGGCCCAAAGCTCCACACTTGTAGCAGAAGTCCGAGAGCCGTTCGTACTTGAACTAGACCCACGATTCTTCTCCCTTCTCCTTTTTTTGAAAGAATTCGGCAGGAATAGGGGCATTCGTGTCATTATTCTAAAATATTGAAATATAAAATTTGATACATATATTTGTAAATTTATGTACTTAAAAAAAATACTTCTTGTTATAAAAATCAGTTTGTTGTTTAATTTAAAATTTGTTATATAAAAATTGTCCCTTTCACATAGTTTTTTTTTTTAAAATGAAAAATAATTTATCAAGTTTAACAATTCATACATTTGTTAGTTTTACCTGTTTAAGAGAAAAAATAATGAGATTTGAAAGATTTATATGAGTTAACTAATTCAATATTTTTGCTGAATAAATACTAAAGCTAAATGAATTTAAATTGTTATATTAATAACAAAAAATAAAAAAGAAATACTAAACCAAAGATTTATAAGGCAAATTAAGCAATATTAACCTTGCTGTAAAACTCATTGCTTGTCAGTTTATGGTTAAATGTTCTTTAGCATCTTCTATAATTTAATTTTTTTTCGAATATGGACCATTACAATTTTTTTAAACACTTAAAATTTTTATATTTATAAAAAGTTACACTTTAGTTCAGTAAGACTAAATCTAACAAAATCCGATAAATACACTGTAGTTTATTACCCTCTATTTTTTTTTTTTTACCATTATCTGAAATATTAAAAGAAAAGCACTTAATTTTTTCATTTAAAAACTTTTATTTTAAGAAAATTTTATCATAAAATATTTTTATCCTATATACTTTTTCATTATGAAATTATTTTATCCACAAAATTTTTTATCTAAATTCTTTTTCCTCTAAAAAAATTTTCATCCAAAATTGCTAAAAATAAATTATTTATCATGAAAAATTATGTAATCGTATATATTTTTTCCTCATGAATGTTTTTCTATTCTATATATTTTTCCATCATGAAATTTTTTTCATCTAAAATTTATTTTTTCCTAATTTTAAAATTTATTTCATCTTATATATTTTTCATCTTGAATTTCTTTCTCAACCTATATATTTTTCATCATCAAAAATTTGTTTATAAAATTTAGGTTGAAAAAAAAAACTTTAGATGAAAAATATATAAGATGAAAAAAATTATACTAAAATACATTTAAAAGAATGCTAGATTTAATCCAATTGAACTAAAGTATACTTTTTTATAAAATTAAAATTATGAAGTTTTTAAATTATTATAATGACTCATATCTAAACAAATTATATTTTGTATTGTACAAAACTGTATTTAAGCAATTTTTTTTTTTAAAAAGAAAAACGATTTTTTTATCCACTATTGAAGTTCTAGGACCGAATGATTTATATATATATATTGGTCAAAAATATTGATAAATAAACCCTCTCATTATATATATATATATATATATATATATGTAAGCCATTCTATTTTGACAAATTGCATGTCCACGTCCATTTATATATATATAGGAGACTGCTAAGGCACCCGAATTTGGATTCCTTAGCAAGTCCGAAAATGGACGGAAGAAACACAGAGGAAACGCGGAGACGGGCTCAATCAATTGGCCAATTTCGACTTTCAATTTAAAAAAAAAAAATTCCAAAAACACACTGTTTCGTGGGAGGAGAAGCTCGGGCAAAAAATTTCTCCAAATTTTAGGGCTCACGCCCTTCATTTTTGTGGGAGGAGCAGCTCGCTCAAACCGAAGCTTCAAAGCTTTGTGGGAGGAAAAGCTCAAACGCAAGCAGCCATCACTCGGCCTTACTCCAATCACATCCTCTGCATAGTCGGCGGGGAATCCAAGAGCAATCAGCGGCGAATGCTCCAGCACGGCTTCCTCTGCACCAGTCAGCATTACTCCAGTCACCTCCTCTGCATTAGTCGGCGACGAAGCCAAGAGCAATCGGCGCCGTTACTCTAACAAGGTACTGGGTATTTTCACTGTTGACTGCGGCTCTATTTTTTCTTTTTTTCTTTTTCAATTCCAACAATTCTCTCTTATTTCTTTTGTGCTTATCCATTTTTTTATAGATAGTTAATTGGTATATAATTTGCTTCGGTTTGTTATCAATTTGTATATATGATTTATTTAGTTGTGGGTCGGCTAAATTTTGAGGCTAATTTTCTTCTGAAACTGTAAAGTTAAGTCTTTTGATTGGTTGATGGGATAATTGTAGAGTGTAAGCATAGCTTAAAGTGTGGAATTATAGTTAGCATATGGTTTATTTTCCTTCTCCCTGACTAAGCATAATTTAGGGGTAGTTGTGCATTCATAAATATGGCATTATTGTTCCAACGGTTTATTCATGGGATTATAGAATTGCCCAAGCTATATTCTGCATTTTGATATATTTCATTTTCTTTTTTAATAGTTCGCTTCTTCCCTAGACATAAGTCGAAGGCCTTTCAAGTTGCTGTAGAGGGTTGCAATTGCAGGATTTCCAAACAGAAGGAGTCGAAGATAATTTTGAATATATGACAAAAAAAGTGAAGACATGTGATAATTTCCAGACAGAAGGAGTCGCACAAAGCAACAGAAGTATTTTACTTAAAAATAAATGAAAGAGAGAAGGTAAAAGCATAGAATTGAAGCAGAATTTGCACAGCAGGGAGAAGTTGTAAATGGAAAGCTAATGGCAATGGAGAGAACCAGTATTACACTTGATTAATTTGTTTATTTCAAGTTGACAGATTGATTTGTTTTCTTTTTAATTTGTGGCTTACTTCTTATACAAGTAACATAGTAGGTTGATTTTGTATTTCATAGCTTGGTTAGCCATTGTGGTGGACCTTACATGGCTACCAAGTTTTATAATTATAAAGTATAATGGAACACAAATATTAGAAGGAAACTTTCAACTTGTACTAATGTACTGATGCAAAAAATAAAGTATTTCATTTGTGTCTTTTTCATTATTTTTTTATTTTTTTTTAACTTGGTGATAATATGAAACTACTAATTTGGGCCATTAGAGGAGAAAGAAAAAGACTAAAGGTGATAAGATGCAAGAATGGTCGAATTATAAAAAACGTGTACACTGTACAAATAGCAATTCTTCCTTTACAGCACATTTAGTTCCAAAGGATATGAATTTTTATTATTTTGTTATTTATAAAAGGCTGCAATTTAGGAAAACTTTGGCTGCAACATTTATATAAACTGGATGAGAGGGAGACATAAAGATGTTGCTCTTTTTCCACCGAAGTTATGTATGCTTTTATGCAATTTGAAATTATATAAATTCTAGTAAAATATATTATTCAAATACACCTTCTTGGCAAAAAATTGTTTGATTGACTTGTAAATTTATATTCTTGTATACATTATATATATTTGCAAGTCTGTAAATAAATTCCAATACATGAGTGATAGAGAGAGAAATGTTCTAGTTCTTTAGCAAGCAACAATGATATTGAAAGTTTAAACAATGATTGTTTGGAAGCCTTTGAAGAACAAAATGCTCTGGTTTGTGCTCGCATTCAAAGTCAAGATGAAACAAATGCCCGCTCAACTTCTAGTAGTTTTTCAATCTTTATTTGTAGGGTCTCCCCAATAACATGTGCCTCTTTTAAAGGTAAGTCCTCTGGGAGTTTAATGTCAATCTGTTTTATTCAAATGATAGTTTACTGTCAAAATCTTAAAACTAAAAAATAAAGAACACCAAATGTAATGAACCTCTATATGCTTCACCTTCACATAATGAATGAAAAAAACCTTTAGCATGGTTGCCACAAATATGCAATCATATAGACAAAAAAATATATACAATCAAGAAATATATATAAATCACTGTTTATTCCATAAAAGGGATAACTAAATAAAAGCAATGTATAGACAAGCATACATTAAGATATGATCAGAATGCATATCATAACAACATTGTCTTGCAGCCTTTTAACTACTAAAATAACTAACACACTCAAGTCATGATCCAATTAGGCCAGTTGAAAGGTCTGCCAAGTCTCATCGTTTTATATCATCCATTTATGTAGTTTTATATCATCAAATTGGTTAACACAAATAGACCCAACTTAAATTGAAAATCAAATTCTTTAGTTTTATGTATTCTAGCAATGAGTAACAAATTGCTAGTTGATGGGATGCAATTTATATATATTTTATATACCTTAATACTTGATTTGAACATGTTTTATTCACTTAAAATGGATTAATTTATATTTTTCTATGTTTTAGGTGGATTTGAGCTTAAAGTGATGAAAAATGAAGAAACAGTGGCAAAATCGTAATTAAACAGAAAAATTGAAGAAGCAGTGGCAAAACCGTAATTAACTGGACGTTGGCAGCAAGGCAGTGCAGCCCAGGTGCAGTGCCCAGGCGCCTGGATGGGCGCGAAGGTTGTCCGTTTAGGCACGTTTTTGTGTGTTTTGTAGCCCTAGGTTTTTAGTTTAAATATGTTTAAGTTATCTTGTAATAGGGTAGCCGTTTTGAGAGCAAAAACAACAAAAAAAGAGAGTTTTCCAACAATTATGAGTAGCTAAATCTTTTTCTTGGAAAAGAGTATTGTTCATTGCTAAAGTATAAGGTGTGAGACATTGTTTATAAGTTTTAATTCAATTATAATCATTCAATTTGTATTCTTCCAATTTATTTGTTTATTATTCAATTCTCTTTTATTATAATTTGGATCCGTTATAATTATTTGTGGATTGGGTATTTGCTAATTAGGAATTCAATCGTATTGAATGTTCTATGTTTAGTAGCACTTTGATTTTAATAATTGCATGCTAAGCTTTTGTTAATTTCTTAGGAGAATGCATAATAGATTAAAGTTTTACAACGTTTGTAGGACTTGTTTATTGTTGGTTGCTATTGTTCTTAATGCTGTTCTGATTTAATTTAGATCACGTTGGTTTAGATATTTCAGAATTATGATTAATTTACGATCGTATCTGAATTAATTAATTGTGAGAGTTAGAATAAAATTGACCGTGCTATTTTATTCAATCCAACATTGAATGATTATTTTTGGATATATTTTTGTCTGTGATCACCTGTTCTTTAGCAATTGAAGATACTCTGACCCAAAGTTTTGTCCTATTGTTATTTTCGGTATTTATTAAATCGTTTTCTTTAATAATTGAACTTTCCAACATAAAATTCCCCTTTTGTCTTTTTAATTTTACTTTAATTGGAATAGATTGAGTTTGATTATCAGTCTCTGTGGAATCGACCTGAACTTACCGCTACTACGGTAGTGTTTGAATTCAGTAATTAATTTTAGTGTTTACCACACGCATCAGGTGTTATTGTGTTTTCAGGTTCTTTAAGAAACCCGACCTAGTGTCTTAGCGGTACCCTGTGTGTGTGTCTATATATATATATATATATATACATATATATAAAAGCCATTCTATTTTGACAAATTGCATGTCCACGTCCATATTTTCATGTCCAATCCTCTTTTAGACACAAGGAATCATTATCTTTACCCAACAAAAAAAAGAAAAAAGAATCATTATCAACCCCTCTCTTGCTGTGATCCTCACAATTTCTTTTGAGAAGCAAGGCCAACATAAAATTTTATAGGCCCAGCATGTTTTACACAAAATTTTATTTCAATTTTTTTGGAAAATATATTTTGCCTTCCCGATAAAAAAATAAAAAGACAAGATTGAAAATTTCCAAACCAAGTAAACTATAAAATATATAAATTTCCTTTTTAATTTGATTTTCGGGTGGTAGTGTGGGATTCGATTGTCCTAATGCCCCAAATCGAAAAGAAGAATATAAACAAACAAACAATTCTAATCCAATGAAAAAAAAAAAAAAACAGCTGAAGTCGTACTATAGTATTTTTTGAGCATGTACAATTATTTGGTAGGAAGTGAAAATAAGCCGTTCTTTATTTTTTCAATACTAAATAATGCAAACTTTATATGCATTCTAGACGTAGTAGAATAATTTATTTTAAGCATATATGTTGTGCATAAAGTCAAAATAGTTTTGCAAATAGAAATTCAAAGTAGCCTCTATACAAGTCTCCTCATGAGCCCAACCGGAGCGCCTTGAAATTCCAATTATTTTGATGGAATTTTTTATAGATGCGAACAAAGTAACTATCAATCAATGTTTACTTTTTATTTTTTAACTATTTATATTTTTTGTTTTATAACTATTTATATTCACTATGTTAGCAACTTCAAACTCGCAAAATCAATTATACCTCTTTTTTTTCTCTTTTTATTTTTGGGTTCGCAAAATCAATGTTTTAATTGGAATTTTTTATATTTTTTTGTTTTTTTGTTTTGTTTTGTATCTTCTCTTTCTCATTTTCATTATGCTAGCTATAATTAATGATGAGGATGAATCCATTAATCCTCTTATTTTATAGCCTTGTGACATCCTCCTCATGTTCCATCTTGGTTGCACATTCCTTAAATTACTTTATCACTTTCTCTTGTCTTCCTCACCAATCATTTAACAAGTCTATTTGTTAATATTTTTTGCAACTAAATGACTCAATTCCCATTTGACAGAATTTCCATTTAGACCATTTAACAATTAAAACGATAATATGTTAATATTTTTCTTTTTCCTCCCCTTTATACGCATGAAATTTTTTTCTTTCTTGACGCATTTCTCTTTCCAAATATGTTATTCGTCTGGTAAATTTTCGTGGAGTATCTTCCAGAGTGCAAAAGGCGGCTGAGAGCTAGGAGGGCGGGCTTTGGGTGGGGGCAGAAACAACCTTGAAAAGATAATAGAAAAACAATGAAAAAAACATTTTTTAATATTTAAGAAAACAAATCAAAGAAATTAAATTTGATTTAATTCTTAGCATCGAAGGTCCAAGTTAGAAAAATAATTAGAATCATTAAATCCAAAAGGTATGGATGAATAAATTCAGAACATTGAAAAACATTTCCTAATATTTAAGATAACAAAAATAAAAAATCATATACAATTTAATTTCTAATATTGAAGGATTTGGCTCCATTCAAAATTTCTCAGTTAAAGCAGATTTTTCTGAATTTAGCTCAAAAATTCCATTAAATGGGAATTAACGAATCAAAATTCGGCTCAATTTCGGAAATCCTGAATCAAAATTTGGCTCAATTTAGGGAATCAAGATTTCTTAGTAAATGAGAATTAACGAATGAGTCAACTTTGGCTCAATTCCCATCTAATTGCTCAATTACCATATAATGAGAGCTTTTTATCTACTGCAAACCAAATTTCCCATTAAATGGGAATTAATGAGATTCCCATTTACTGCAACTGTATTTGATTTCTTTAAATTTTGAACTATTTTTCACATTTCTGGTGTATTTAGGACACATTTCTTCGGTTAAAGCATCTTTTTCTGCTTGTCATTAGCTCACGGGTGTCTCACATTTTTTTTTCCTTTGATATTCGTTATATGGGAGAGCGAAAATAAAAGAGGGAGAGAGGGGAAAAAAAAATTTAGAGTAAAAAAAGTAAAATAAATTGAAAACTGATTATACATGGCTATAGATAGTTAAAAAAAAATAGGCATAAAAAATTATTTCACATTTACTTTATCAGGGAGCATCGGTATAATTTTTTATTTTTATTTTGACCGATAATGATTATGGCCCAAATTAAAAGAAAAAAGCCCAACCTAAGCGCCTTCAAATGTCAATTATTTTGACCGAGAATGACTATGGCCCAAATAAAAAAAAAAATGCAATGGTAGAAATATATATATATATATATATATATTTTTTTTTTGTTACGAAGTGAAATATGTGCACGAAAATAATTAACGCACTAGAAATCAAGTACGTGCTTGAACTATATATATATATATATATATATATATATATATATATAAATATACTCCTTTTTACGAGCATGTCAATGATGATCCTATACCTTTCAAATAAAAACACAAAGATTTAAGTTTAGGGACAAATTAAAGGTGATAATCAAATTAACATAAAAAGAATCCAACCAAAAATCTTCTTTCAAAGTTATAGATTACAATCTAAAAAGTTAATTATGAGCAGCAAGTGATTTTTTTATTTTATTTTTTCCATATTGAAAGTGAAAAAAATTCGAACTTGGATTAATATGGGAGAAAATAGAGAATTTTACCGCTCAGCTAAGACAACATTAAGCTCATGGTATAATTTCTTTTTTTTTGGTAAAAAAGCTATTTGCTAAAAAATTAAATGTTTGGCACATAAGTTAAAATTTTAAATTTTTTCAAAAAAAATAATTTTCAGTTTATACGGACAAATTAAACATGACATTAAATATTTTTTCTCTACTGATTTTTTTATTATTATTATATTAAAATTTCTATTATATTTAAAAATTATTAGTTAAATAATTTATATATAATAAATAGGAGTCAAAAATTATATTTGACAAATAATTTACTAAAAGCTAAAAATATTTTTTAAAATAACAATGAAAAAGCTAAAGCTATTATTTAATAAATTCTATTATAAAAAATTATACTAGTAATAGTTATACTTGCATAAATATAGTCTTATTATATTTATTATATATTTTATATTAATACAAACGTCTATATCAATCTTTTTTTTTTTTTTTGATGAAATGTCTATATCAATCTAGATAGCATATATAGGCAGATCATTTATTAAAACACTTAAACTGAAAAAATTAAGCAAATGAATGTACGAATTGAGAATCTGTCGCTCTCTAGTTAATCTCTATATCTTCAAATTTATAAAATATAATTATATATTCTCTCTAGATGCAAAGTATCCGTGAATTACCGATCAGCATTTCTCCGTCAAATTTCAACGGCTAGCTTCCCAATCCAGTCGAAGCCCACAATATTAATTTTTTCAACTCTTCATGATGTGTGCTTGTCTGTATCCATCCAACTTGACATTACAGCTATTTAATTTAGAGGTCTACTTAATTCCTATATGTAGTGTTTTTTTTTTTTTTTTTTTCATAAAAAAGAAGACCACCTAGGCATTAACGTGGAAAAAAAAATTGCACTTTCATATTTTTGATTTTAGAATTTAATGACTTAAACTTTTTATTTTTAAAAAATAATGATTTATACCCTTAATTTTTCAATTAATTCTCGATTTATCTAATTCTCGATTTGGCCAAATAATTAAATTAATTATAGCTTCATCCATCTGACTGCTTTTTTTTTCTCTTTCTTCACTCGCTAGACTGCTTTCAGTTCCATTATAGAAGTAAGTTTAGACTAAAGAGTTACCAATTTGTTTGGTCAAATTGGTAATTGGATCAATATGCAACAATTGAAAATTTAAAAGCCCTACTTTTTGAAAGTTAAAAGTCTTAAATTATAAAACTTTACAAGTCAGTAACATTAAAGTTCAATTAAACTTTATAAATTTCTAGTTGAAACAATTATCAATTTGTTTGGTCGAAAATCTTGCTGCAATGTCCATATATTGTTTTCTAAAATTCTTAAGTTTGAATCCCCTAGTTTGGATAAATAAATAAATAATAACATAAAAACAAAATAGTTATTAAATACCTATATTTTAATTAATTTATATACTGGTAGGTGAATTTGGAAGATTCTCTTGAATTAATAATTAATAAAAATATTCTTTT
>QANX01003005.1:84162-118934 GCA_003254975.1 Ochetophila trinervis | reverse complement strand
CGACGGTTACAGTTAAAACCGTCGTTGATGTTTTTTAACCGTCATCTTACTTTATCAACGACGGCTCTCTTTTTCAACCGACGTCTATATAAAAGTATGGCCGTCGTCAATAGCTATTTTCTGTAGTAGTGTATGGAGAAGAATAAATTTTAAACTGCAGCATTACCATTTTAGTGCTAATATTTTCATCTTTCCAGACAAAGCTATAGCTATATTCTTCTCCAATCCTTTTAATTAGGTCTTTTTAAATAATGAAGATGAAGCAGGGTAAACCGAGAAAGAAGAAGAAGCAGGAAGCCATGTAAAGTGAACATAGAGGTTGTTGGTCAAAACTCGGGAAGATTTTGAAGGAAGAAAAGAATTGCTCATGTTGTGGAAGTCAGGATGAAGTAGATGTGGTAGTATTAGTACTACAACTCTTTAAATGGATCAAGTAGTGGTCTGTGGTCTGTAATATTTCTAACCTGTAACATGTTTCTTTTAAACTATATTATTATTAAGCAATTAAGAATACCAAGCCGGCCCTAATGGAACTCTTATTGTACTAAATCCTTAGGAATAAGAATAAAAAGTTATATAAATATCATCGATCGACTCGTCTGCACAGTTGCTGGTGCTACACTAGTAGTAAAAGTAGTAGCGCTTCAATGGCAAATAGTTTCTGATTTTAAATAGTTTTCTTCATTCGCATATACAACCAAAACAACAACGACGACGACGAACGAGGCTTTGTAGTTTGTGGTATCTGCAGTGCTTTATTCCGGTTTAATTAGGCTTTTCTGGAATAAACAGTTAGTTAACTGTTGAGGACCCAATTGTTTTTCTTTTTGTTCTGTATATATACGCCTGTAGTACAAGAGAGAAAACCAGAATTAATTCACTAGCTATTAGTTCTCTGATGTATTTGGGGTTACTGGGAAAAACGCACAAGTGAAAAAGCATATCGGTAATTAAAACAGAGAATAAAAGGGAATTATATATAGGGCTCGTTTGGCCATGATTTTTCTTTTTTGTTTTCACAAAGAATAAATAAATAAAAAAGGTTATCTATCCTTTTATAAAAGCAAACCGGGTTTGGCTTTATAAACAAATTAAACTTATGTGTGCTTGACTTTAAAAGTTGAGTCGGAAAGTGTTTTTGGGTTAGGTTGGGTATTGTATTTGGTTGATTTTTTTATTTTTTAATATTTTTAATTAACTGCTGGTTATGATCAGGGGGGTGTATTGCAAATCTAAATTGCTTATTACGTACGTTTTGACTTCTGGAAAATGTAATTCACTGGTCCAAAATCATAATAATATGTCAAAGCTTATTATTAAAAAAAAAAAAAGGAGTTTACAATTTTTTCAGTATGCCAAAGTTTCGGGATCAAACAGTTTCTCTAATGTAATTGTATGAAAGGGTTCTGATAATGATGCTGATAAGAAAATTGATAGCTTCTCAGAAACTTGCTTCATGGTTGGCCGAAACTGTGGAATTTGATGCAGGCATGAAAATGCTATCTCTGCAATGCAGGCGGCTTGGTCTTCTAATTGCTTCCATGGAGTTGAGAGACGTTCATCTAATATATCCTTAAGTAGAATTTGATCAGCTACTCCGATTGATGATGCTGACAGAGACGAGACGAGATCTCCTGGATGCTTCCCCATAATCACTTCCAGTGTTACAATTCCAAAGCTGTATACATCACTCTTCTCGTTTACTTCCATTGTATAAGCAAGCTCTGCCAGATAAATATAAATATGGTCAAGTTATAAAGCAATCTTTTGCTAAAATGGAGACAATATGAGCTTGCCTGGTTACAAAACAGAGTAAACAATAATGCATTAAGAGTTACTAATGAAAGCCAAGCTGATGAAAAAACATACCTGGAGCCGAGTATCCAATAGTTCCTGCAAATGAAGTCCAATTTGATGACCCAGGATGCAAATTTATAGCTGAACCGAAATCTGAAATACGAGTTTCATATTCTGCATCCAACAGAACATTCTTGCTGGATATGTCTCTGTGAACTACAGCAGGAACACACTCATGGTGCAAATAGGAGATGGCATTGGTTAAACCTTTGACTATATTCACTCTCCTAGTCCATTCCAACTCCTTTGCCTTTGCATCATCGCTTAGTATCTTAAACAAGCTTCCTCTTTTCATGAACTCATACACCAAAAATGAGTGTCTAGTATGCAAACAGAATCCAAAAAGCTTAATGATATTTCTGTGGCGTACTTTGGTCAACATGCTAGTCTCACTATTGAAAGCTTCCTTACTGCAGGCCTCTCCATCATTTTCATGGAATTTTTTCACCGCAACGACTTGTCCGGTTGGCAACAGTGTTTCATAAACACTTGCACACCCTCCAACCCCAATGCAATATTTGGGGTCAAAGTTGTCTGTGGCCTCAACTATTTCTTCATGAACCCTTTTCCCATCATGGTTCCATGCTGCAAAGAAAACTTCTTCTGTTGGTATTTCCTTTGGTTCATTCACATTCTTCTCTCCTTTTTGGCGAATCAAAAGTATCCTAACAATGATTAACAAAACAATTACTGTGCCAGAGATAGCTACTATAACTGAAACTATTACAACCTGATTATTGCTAGGTACAGGACAAGGCTTCAAACTAGTGTTGTTGCCGCACAAGCCTTTATTATTCTGCAATGCGCCTTTTGGGGCCTCAGTGAAGGCTTTGATGTTGGGGATAGGTCCATCTAATTGATTGTAGGATACATCAATAGATATCAAGCTTTCCAAGTTTTGGATCGTGGATGGTATTGGGCCAGAGAGATTGTTGTGGGACAAGTTAAATGTCTCTAACATACGCGAATATCCCAACTCCTGAGGCAAGCGTCCCACAAGTAAATTGTGACTTAGATCAAGACTTGCGAGAGATTTCAAATTCCCAATCTGG
Organism: Ochetophila trinervis; assembly: GCA_003254975.1. Taxonomy (NCBI): domain Eukaryota; kingdom Viridiplantae; phylum Streptophyta; class Magnoliopsida; order Rosales; family Rhamnaceae; genus Ochetophila; species Ochetophila trinervis. Next base: position 116,025 of record QANX01003005.1, on the reverse strand, counting down.
AATGAAAGATTCCCACTGAATCTGTTCATTCTCAAGTTCAAGTGCCTCAGTTTTGAGCACTGTCCCAGACGAACAGGAATTGATCCGCTTAGTTTGTTGGATGCAAGTTCAAGTTGCTCAAGGTCAGACAGCATTCCGATTTCTGAAGGAACTTCCCCAGAAATTGTATTGTTGTTCAAGTTCAGAATGTATAACAAGTTTAGACGTCCGAGCTCGTTTGTAACTTTCCCTTCTAGAAGATTGGAAGAGAGGTCAAGTACACCAACTCAGTAGCTTTTGCAAGTCCAGGATGTAGCTCACCTGAAATTTTGTTGTTTGAGAGGTTCAACAAAGCGAGTTTATGACACTGTCCCCAGTTCCCAGTTAGCTTTCCCACAAACATGTTGTTGCTCAAGTCTATATGGTCTAAGTTTGGGCATATTCCGAATTCTTCTGATATATTTCCTGTTAGTAAATTCCATTTCAGTGAAACTTTGACCAAACTGCTGCAACTTCTCAATGTTTTTGGAATGGAACCTCTAAATTTGTTATGAGATGCTACAAACCATGTAAGCCTTCCACCGACACAGATATTTTCTGGAAGGAATCCAGACAATTCGTTGCCGCCAAGTTGCAGCATCTCCAGCTGGGTTAGATTGTTGAATAATCCATGAGGAATGGAACTATTCAAGTTGTTGTTGGTCAAACTGAAGTGTGTAAGGGATTTTAGCTTTCCAATGGATGCAGGGATTGATCCAACAAGATCGTTGTCATCAAAGCAGAGAACAACAAGAGATTCAAGTTGTCCTACTTCTTGAGGAATGTATCCATTTATATTGTTTTGACCAAGGTTTAGCTTGGATAACATGCTCAAGTTTCCAATGGATGCAGGGATTGATCCAGCAAAATAGTTGTCATCAAAGGAGAGAACAACAAGAGATTCAAGTTGTCCTACTTCTTGAGGAATGTATCCATTTATATGGTTTTGACCAAGGTTTAGCGTGGATAACATGCTCAAGTTTCCAATAGATACAGGGATTAAGCTAGTCAGACGGTTTTCGTTCAAATAAAGCACGACGAGAGATTTAAGCTGTCCTACTTCTTGAGGGATGGATCCAGAAATATTGTTGTTATCCAGATAAAGGTATTTTAAACTTGCTAATAGACATATTCCAGATGGAATATTTCCGGATAGATGATTTCGACCCAAGTAAAGGTAGGTGAGGCTAGAAAGGTTACCAATATGGGATGGAATACTTCCATAAAGGCTGTTGTTATACAGATCAAGTACGAGTAAGTTGGGGAACGATGAGAAGCTGAAGTTTTCAAGCGTACCTCGAAGATTGCTGCTTCGAAGGGTTATATTAGTGACACTTCCTTCCTCGTTGCAAGTGATTCCAACCCATTTGCAGGGGCTTCTACTACCTGCCATTTTGAAGTTGTGAGAAGAATTTGTTGAAGATGATGTGGAGGAGTTGTGAGGAGGCAGAGGACTCCACGAGGGTAGAAGAGCAGAATATTGTATTGGACTATCGAGGCTGTCCTTCCATTTGAGAAGGGACTCCAATTCATTTCCTTGTTGTGCAATTGCTTCTGCAGAGGAAGAAGGAGCTAGAAAAATGATGATGATGTTAATAGAAGTGAATAAGACTAACCTTCCAATCTTGTTTGTGGTTAATATCTTGAGTAATGGTTCCATTTTTAGGGAAAGATAGTGGACAAACAGTTTAGGGAGATTGGTGTTTGCAAATGACTTTCTCAACTCTTGATTCTTTCAAAACTTTATCATATAGTTTGGAGGTATAATGCTCCAAACAAAATTGAAAAATCCGGTGGTCTGACACACTAGAGAGTGTCTCCAACAAATTAGTCTGTTGGATATAGATGTGAGTCCAGCTGCAATTGCCATGTGTAAATTCTAAGAGTGTAAATATAATACATTGAATTTTCTTCTCAGTCACTTATTTTTTATTTGTGGTTTCTAAATCACAGCAATATAGCCCGCCCATGTCAACATTATTCATTAATATTATATTCATAACCCCATTTGATGAAGGAACAGATAGGATTATTTTATTTTTTAATATGAGAATAGGAATATAATGGGTTAATTAGAAACACTTCTTTTGCAACTACTGTGACCTTATAATATATGGTTTTATGATTGTATGTACCTTAAATAATATACTGTTATTAATATATAAAGACCATCAAATATGATGTTATTAATATATAAAGACCATCAAATATGATGTTATTAATATATAAAGACCATCAAATATGATATATATTTAATTGAAACAGAGAGGAGGAAAAGAAGCCAACTTTTTTCCACGGGTCATTCTTTAACTAGAAAAGATAGAGGCGGCCTATGAATACTTAGTTGTAAAACAGCTAAATAATTTTGACTGTTAATGGTGTGCTGAAGCTACTTAGTCAGTCAATAAATGATTCTAAATTCATCAGTGGGAATTTCGTATTATTTCTATAGGTTAGTGGTACTTGGCTTTTTAAGTCCACCATATTCAAATTAATGTCTTTTTGTTGATATCTTGCTGAAGCAGCCATTATATTATTCAACTATTTTTGTATCGGAAAGAATGCTCTGCAATGTATGTTTAAAGTATTAGGACTGACATTTCTCAATCTTCAAATCTTATAGTTTCCTTTTCTATATACAGATTTATTCTTTTAATTATTATTTGATTTATAAACTTATAAAGGCCACCTGTATTTGAATTTGAAAAAATATAACTTTAAACTGTTTTGTATATCCTATGAATTATATACAGATTGAATATAAGTACATGTTAGAAGCATGACTCAAGAGGAGTTCTAGAGAAGAAAAGTAGTATATTTTTGCATAAAAGCTTCAACATTACATTAAAGGTTAAACATATGGTATATACAAGATTAGAAACAAACAAAAATACCCAATCTTTGTCATTTGACAGATGCAACCATGTTGCCTTTTACAGACTTGATTACCCCTATTAAACATCATAACATAGGCTTCTAAAACTGACACAAAGACCAGCCAAAAAAAGACTAAACACAAGACACACTTAATTTACTTGTTTCACACATAACCAAGATACTTAACACAAGGCTTGTCCAAAAACAACCAGATTTGAACTAATCTGGTTTGCACAAAATATGTTATCATCTTTAACTTCTCTGCTGCCATATCAGCAACCATGTCACCAAAAGTGCCACCTTCAACAGTACCCTATTATACAACAATCAAATCAATCAAATAAATTATAGAATTAATTCCTGATATTATGTGCATAATTGGCTCCAACATTATGGCATAATCTTCTCTATAATATTCTCTTTATATTTTGATCCATGTATGGCTAATATGTATAAATATATTGGTTCATCAATAAAGGCTTTTCACGGCTTTTCCTTTGCTTGTTATAATCTTACATAAATAACCTAATTTTGTTATCAAATATCTTGGTTAATTAATTCATTTAAGAGTTTGGTATTCTCAATCTAAAACAGGTAAAAAAAAATGAAAGAATAATTAGGCACCACTATGACCAACTGAAAGAAAATTGGAGATGTTCAAGATGTCCAGAACGTAATCAGATGAAGAGAGGCTCTGAAAATGATAATAGTAAGGTTGATTAGCTAATAGCTTCTGAGTTACTTGCTTCGTAGTTGGCCAAGACTGTGGACTTGGATGCAGGCATGCAAATGCTATCTCTGCAATGCAGATGATCACTTGGTATGCTTCTAATTAGCTTTCTAGGAGGTGAGACACGTCGTTTATCCATTACTGTTAGAAACTAGGCTTTGTTTGCAAGTAAGGAAGAGAAAAGAAATTTGTAAAAAAGAACCAACCTTACACACTTCATATCTGGTTTTAAATACATATATAGCAAAAAAGGAAAACAGTACGTAGCAGCATGTGCTGCCAACCTAACCTGTCACAACATTGCTCATTTAATTGTTTCAGCTTTTTCAATAAAATATCTCATAATTCTTGCCTAAATCATATAACAATAAAAGGGTACATTAAATTACATTTTAACCAAGAAACTACTACATGAAAACTAAAACAAAATCAGCCAAGAGCTCATTACCTGCTGGTTAGGTTTCTCTGCATCAGCAGAGAATCCTATATTTTAATCTTATATTTTTTCATCATGAATTTTTATTTTATTTTAGGATGGATAATATTTTTGGAGGAATAAAAAATAATTTTTTAAATATTTTAGAAAATTGATAAAAGAAAAGAATTTTAGAGTTATTATACTGCATTTAATATATTATGTTAAATTTAATTTTAATTCGACTAAATTGTAATTTTTTACAAAGTAGAAAGTATTAAATGATAAAATTTTAGTGCTTTTTATTTAAAAAAAAATAAAATTCTAGAAGGTTTTAAAGTACATTAATTATTTATTGTGGCATAAAATATAAATTGAAAGATTAATGTGACATTTGTAATCTAAGGGTCTAATGTGACATATAATATAAATTGAAGGCTTAATGTGATACACTTGAATCTTGAAGGTCTAATGTAGCATAGAATGTAAATTTGAAATTTAATGTGATACATTTGAAACTTGAAAGCTTAATGTGCAAATTTAGCAAACTACAGAGTACTAAAATGCATTTATCCCTATCATTTTTAAAATGGAACTGGCCCCGATGCCTGAGACTACCCAAACGGGACGCCTGAGGCCCCCCGAACATATCCAATGCGTGGGACCACTTGAACAACCTCAACGTTCGGGACCGTGGAAACATGCTCGGCACTTGCGACTGCTAGCTCGAACATATATGGAATTATTTAGAGATGGAAAAGTGTGGGTCGAGACAATCAGATTCTCAAATTTTTTTTTTTTAAAAAAAAAAAAGTATAAAAGAAAGTTGTTCTCACATATAGATGTGCTATTTTGAGAATATTTGAAAAAAGCTAATTATGAATTTTTTTTTTAAAATATAAAAGCATATTAGAATCAATGTATCATAAANATGAATTATATACAGATTGAATATAAGTACATGTTAGAAGCATGACTCAAGAGGAGTTCTAGAGAAGAAAAGTAGTATATTTTTGCATAAAAGCTTCAACATTACATTAAAGGTTAAACATATGGTATATACAAGATTAGAAACAAACAAAAATACCCAATCTTTGTCATTTGACAGATGCAACCATGTTGCCTTTTACAGACTTGATTACCCCTATTAAACATCATAACATAGGCTTCTAAAACTGACACAAAGACCAGCCAAAAAAAGACTAAACACAAGACACACTTAATTTACTTGTTTCACACATAACCAAGATACTTAACACAAGGCTTGTCCAAAAACAACCAGATTTGAACTAATCTGGTTTGCACAAAATATGTTATCATCTTTAACTTCTCTGCTGCCATATCAGCAACTATAATAAAATTATATCGATCTTCACTCAACCATTCAACAAAAATAAAAAATTTAACCCAATTAAATCTTCATCGATCTTCACTCAAATTTTGATGGGGGAGTTTATGGCTCTTAAAGGCTGTGATTTTACTGACACTACAGAGTGCCTTGGAGATTAGGTTTGGGTTTTAAGCTTACTGATCCGTCTCTAAATTTTAGATTGTAGAGAAATGGAAAGAAGAAGAAGAGGAGGAGAAGAAAGACTTGTGTTTTTCTTCCAAAACAATATATTTTTCTCTTTTTCATAAATTCCTTTTATTCTTAATTATACCTTTTGATTTTTTTTCTTTCACAAAAGTTAATTTTTAGGGTTAATTACACTTTAAATGTGTGTATTCAATTTAGAATTTAATGGATTTAAATGAAATAATAAATTTTAAAAGAACCTATGGATTGTTATAGAATTTATAAGAATCTAATGAAATCTATGAAAATAGTTTTAAAAGAACATTTTTATTCATAAAATTCTGTTTAAAATCCAATGAAACTCATCATTTTTTTAAATATTCAACAAACACATCTAGATTTTAATAGACTTATAAAATCCATTAAAATCTGAATTAAATACCTCTATACTTGTATAAATTCTTCTAATATATGAATTAAATACATTTAAACTTTTAAACTCTTTTAAATTCATCCAACTCTAAAGGCACATTTGGTTTGCAAAATAAGTATTCAAAATTAATTAAAATATTTTTGTCCAAAAATTTTCAAAATTGGTAAAAATTAATTAAAAGTTTAATTTTTATATTTAATTATGTATTTTTACCTGATGATATATTTTAATCTAAAATTTTCAAAATATGGAAAAGATAGGTTGAAGTTTATCCATATAAGAATAGCAATTCTGAGATTTTTTAAAAGAATAGATATTAGCATATTTATTCCTATGGAATACCTCTTCCTGTGTGAAATGCTAATCCTATAAAATAACTATTCCATTTTCACATCCATTCTGTAAATCAAATGTGCCATAAATTGATTAAACCTATTTAGTATTCTGTACTTAGAAAAAGTTGCACTTTCGGCATTTAAATTTAGAATGTTTCAATTTTGTCTTGTAAGTTTTAATTTGTTGCATTTTGGTCCAATGATGATTTATGGTTGCATCATATTTAACTAGTATTAAATAAAATTTGGTGCAATTTAAAAATTTTAATTTTAATTTGTCTTATTGATTATCATTTTGTTAAAATCCAATTGGATCAAAATGAAACAAGTCTAAATTCTAAATTGGAACGTTTTAAATTTAAAATTTAAAGTTTAACTTTCTAAACTACAAAGTATTAATATACCTGTTCATCAAAAAAAGTATTAATATATCTATAATGCGTTAAATCTTTTTTTTTCTTTTTTTTCTTTTTTTTTGGACAAAGCATTAAATCTAATTGAGAATGATAATTGATAGGGCTATAGATGATTTTTTTAAAATCTAAAAGATAATTCAGTAATTGAGCCAAATTTAACAAGTTACTGATGAAATTAACCTAATAAAAATGTAACTAGTAGTACCACGCTGCTTAAAAATATATTCTGATATTGTTTATATGTCAGCCCAGACTATAGAAAAATCAAAAACAGAAATGCATTCGATAATAACTTTTATTTAAAAACTCAAAAAATATTGTTTAATAATCATTTTTATTTTTTTAAAAACAAAAATATTTTTCTATTTTTATTTAAAAGGAAAAAAATGGACCCCTCACCGTCCAATAAAAGCTGAGATCTACGGTCAGGGCTGAGATCTTGGACCTCAAACTGCCCAATCGAGACTCGAGACCTCGGGCAGCCTGGACAGGGCAGGATGTGATCAAAATTCGAGACTATTGGGACTCCACACTACCCGTATAGAGCCAAGATCTGGGTTTGCTTGGATACGGCTAGAATCAGATATCGTTATGCTATGTTGGGATAAGAGATCTTTAGATGGACAAAATGTGGTATTCTACATTAATTGGATATAGAATTATATAAATTTCATTTTAAAGTTTTAAAATTATATAAAAATTAAGAAAAATAAAAACAAAAATGTTTACAAAACAACTTTTTATTTTGATTTTTTTCCATAATAACAAATGCAAAAATTGATTGTAGCTTTTTTATTTTTTAAGCGTAAACCAAAAATCATAGATAAAAATTAAATATAAAAATTGAATGCGTTATCGGCCTTCTTCTTGTACTTGAATTTATTCTTGACAAAGTGCTTCTGGATTCATATTTTAATCACTGAAAAGTCTACTTTGGTTGGCTCCTAATAAATTACCGCCGTGAATTTATTCTTCAACTGCCATTTTAACTAACTTAATCACCTACTTAAGTAATTAATAATTATAGTAACTAATGTTTGAATAATTATGTAGACTAAGCATAATCAAGTGGACTCACTTACTGAGCTTTGATGTTTCTAATAATGGAATTGGACACATTGTTTAATTTATAATAATGAGGTCCATTGATATCATTTTCTCTTTATTCTTTTGTGAGTCTATTAGACCAAAAGAACTTGATGTCTCTTTCTCAGTAGAATTTGGACTTCATCTCTATTTTTATATATTATTATTATAATTTATATTATTATTTTGTGTGGGTTATAAATATGAAATAATAGTCATTATTTTAAACATACGTATTATTTTTAACCTAATGAAAAAGAGCAGAGGGTTGAGAGGGTTAGTTTCATAGTGATATCTATAACATGTTTATTGTTTTGTAGGCTCTACAACAACGGTATGTTAATACGTACTATTGAATAAAATGATATCTAAATGAAATAATAATTTATCCGCTGCATTTATGTATATTATCTCATAATATGTTTATTAAATTTTAACAATGGTATCAGAGCTAGTTCATGCTTATTTAATATGTTGTACTAATATGCAAGATCTACGTTTTTTTTGTGTTATTTCGAAATTCAATTTTTATTTTATTTTATTTTGATTGACATTGAATACTTGAAGAATTTGGTTAGAATTTTTTCAACCCTTCATCACCTTTGCTTTATTTGTTAAATTAAATGTGATTCGATTGAATTTAGTGAATGGGTAATATTTGTATGGTGGATTTTGAGTATTTGGTCATTGATAATTGCGTTATTTTGGTCTGAAATTCGTCAAATTGCATGTTGATTACCCGAAAGTTTCACCGAGAATGAATTTTGACATGAAATGTTTTTTAATTGAAATTGTTGTTTGGATTTTATTGTATGATGGATATTGAGCATGTTTGATAACATTAATTGATTGTTTCATATGTGAACGCTTGAGAAATTAGTTTTTTCTTTTTTTTGTAAACTTTAAACGCCGAATACTTTTCTTTATGGGTTTATATTTTTCAGTAATAATTGGCCTAATTGATACCGGATTATGAATGAAAATTGAATAAGGATCAAAACCCCTCAAACGGCGATGAAAACATAGGTCGAACGAGTGAAAACCAAATTGTTTGTGAAGCAAGGCGCGATACTCGCGGGTCTACAGACTGGGTCAATGTCGACCCAGTTGGAAAAAGAAGAAGGATGACATCAGTATATGGGTTTGCTAATGTCATCGTATCGGTTTGCTAACGTCAGTGCTTGTGGTTTGCTGACGTCAACATAAGTTACAAAACAAAAATTCAATTAATTTTACATTATGGTTTTAGATGGCCAAAAATATTTTTCTCCAACTTGATTTATTTGTTAGTTTGAAATGGCCAAAAATATTTTTCCCCAACTTGATTTATTTGTTAAAAATGACTATTATATTATTTTTTTTCTTTTTTGATGATATTTTCATTTTCAATGATTTTATGTTTAAATTTTGACATAGTAGTGCAGAATGTTCAAATTTTTACTTGTTGAAAAGTTTGACATGTCCAAACTATGAAATTTTCAATATATATATTTTATACAAAATTATTATTTTTTAGTGGGCAAAATATTTTTTCTCAAATTTTTTAAATTTTATTACAATTGTCTTTTTTAAAGGAAATTTTAATTGCATGCCTTTGATTGGATTTTGTATCAAATTTTGACATAGTAGTAAAGAATGATCAAATTATTTTCTGTCGTAAGATTTGACATGTCTAAACTATGAAATTATCATGAGATTTAATACTGATTTTATGAAACTTATTTTGTCCATATCATAAAATTTAAAAAAAAATTTGACATAGTAGTATAGGATGTTAAATACTTGTCTGTCGTGAGACTTAGTTTGTTTATATCATGAAATTAGTTTGTTTATATCATGAAATTGTCAATGTAGTAACGTAAAATTTGACATAGTAGTCTAGGATTTTAAGTACTTGCATGTCGTGAGACTTAGCTTGCCTGTATCATGAAATTGTCAATGTATTTTTGTCCCAAAATGAATTGATACTAAAGTCCATATGGGTACTTAAGTCATCCTGTTGGTGGCTTAATTACTTGTCAATGTATTCTTTTCCCAAAATGCATTAGCTCATTTCCCAAAATGAATTGATACTAAATGAATTGTCAATCACTAGGTTTTTGTTTACCTTGTTGGTAACTGGTTCAATGCATTCAGTTGTGGTATTTAATTAATTGTTCTTACCCGTGCATGGGTTTCTTTTGTGCTTAGAGAGCCCTAGCAATTTATTTTATTTTAATAATAATAAATAAATATTGGAGGTTGGGAAATAGCTAATACATGATCATGTTGAGATGTGCATGTTGTTGGTATTTGTAATTTTCGCAGCTGTGAGCATTTCATAAATACTCTGCCTATATTTGCCATGATTATATAATGAGGTTTGTTTTGATATATAAGACACTGCTGAATTTAATTTTAGTTGAAGTTGATTTAAGCTTTGAGAATTATTCCACCGAAGAAGATTGTTAATTAAATCACTGCAAGGCTAGAAAGTTGTGTGAAGATTGAGATTGTTTAAACAACTATTACTGATGATATTGGAGCATTATATGAATGAATACGTATTAAATAGTCCTTGAAGTTGTCAATGCCTATAAGTTTTTATGAAAATTGGTATAAGGTTCGCCAAGTTCGACATAAATGGTAAGCATTGTCGCTAAATTGATGTTCTCTTCTATGTGTAATAAAGTTAGTAATGTGAGGATATTTTGGCTCGAAGTCGAATCAAATTAAAATACTCAACAAATTGAATGATTTTTTGGAACAAAAGATCGTGATATTGGTAATAGGAAGCAAAGCAGAATGCTTTGATGAAGAAACCAACAAGCTTGAAGAGATCAACTAACCTTGAGTGAATATTGATATTTATGAATGATGGATGAAGTTTCTTATATATTGTTGATGAGGTTAGCTGACTTATATTTTATTTTTGAATATAAATGTCTTTTTTTTTTTTCATTTTGGTATTAGAGGGGTATTTTTTTGGATTAAGGAATTATTTTGATTGGATAAGCATTTTCATGAGGTATTTTGTATACACTTGAATTGTTCGATATTGTGGTTGTTTTTATAATTACTCTAAAATATGCAATAATTGAGGATAATTATTTTCTGCTGCATAGTAAATATCTGAGTCATATCTTTTGGAAAAGAGATGGAAAGATTAGTAATAAATGATATTTTTACTATTTTTGGTATTAATAAGATTTTTCTAGAAGATGTTGACTTTATGAGATGTAAACTACTGCTGAAGTTGGAAAGAGAAATTTGGTATGTGGAGATATTTTGGTTTTAATTTGTACAGATGGTTGTAAAATTTTGGCTCTATCCATTTTGAAATAGTCAAATTAGAGCTTCAAATGAATAAGAGAAGATAAAAGTTATAAAGTCTGACATAGATGGTATACTATGTAATCTTTGATGAGATTGACAAGAACTTTAGGCCATCTGAAAGATATTTGCAGAAATGTAGTAATAACACATAGTATATAATACTACATATGAGAAATCGTACACTTTTGGATATAGTGTGATGTATACTAGAATATTTACCTGAATTTTCTTGTGGGTGAGGTTTGAGGACTTCAACATATAAATTGAAATCAGATGTGAAGCCTAGTTCTTTTTTTAGTATAAGGTTGTGAATGTTTGGTCAAACCTATAATTTTCTGATCAAGATATTGGATCTTAAGACCATTGGTGGTCATTTATTGGGTTTAAGTGTTCCATATGTCATTTATAATTTCATACCACCAGTATTGTTGAGTTAGAAAAAGTTGGATATATTTGAAGATGATGTTGGCACTGATCTTGATCAAGGACTAAGAGAGATTGAATTTTGAAAATGGAAGTATGTTCGTTCAATAAGGACGAACCCATCGATGAAGGACGTAGAGTTTATAATATGTATTTGATAATGATGTGCTTTTAAGAGGGTCATAAAAAATTTGCATACATATTATATATGATGATTATGTGGTTTAGCAAATTATGAATTTTGATATAACTGATTAATTGGANATGTGAAGCCTAGTTCTTTTTTTAGTATAAGGTTGTGAATGTTTGGTCAAACCTATAATTTTCTGATCAAGATATTGGATCTTAAGACCATTGGTGGTCATTTATTGGGTTTAAGTGTTCCATATGTCATTTATAATTTCATACCACCAGTATTGTTGAGTTAGAAAAAGTTGGATATATTTGAAGATGATATTGGCACTGATCTTGATCAAGGACTAAGAGAGATTGAGTTTTGAAAATGGAAGTATGTTCGTTCAATAAGGACGAACCCATCGATGAAGGACGTAGAGTTTATAATATGTATTTGGTAAGGATGTGCTTTTAAGAGGGTCATAAAAGATTTGCATACATATTATATATGATGATTATGTGGTTTAGCAAATTATGAATTTTGATATAATTGATTAATTGGATTCAACAATTATTGGGAAGCCATAAGTATCTTGCAATCTAATTTTTTAATTAGATGCGATAATTAATAATGTGACATTTATGGTACATAATGTGGTTAAATTGTCACTATAATGCAAACTTGTTGGTTGAATATGAACTTTTCATACTAAACTTATTCCAATGGTTAAATAGAAAAGTTTAAGACTGAGATTTATGGCTAAAGATTTAGCCAAGAGGAGGAGATGTGATGAATGTCACAACTGCTTTTTTAAATGGATATCTATGTAAAGACATTTGAAAGGTACAACAAATTGGCTTCTGAAAGATAGGGAACGAATATTTTCTTTGTATGCTCAATAAATAAATTATGGATTAAGTAATCCTTGATACAGTAGTATATCTATGTTTGAAGACGACAACATATTTATCTAATGAAAAATGTTATAGAGGGTCAGTGGGAGTAACCTTATATTTATGGTTTGTATGTGATGACATACTAATTGCATCCAATAATTATGACATGGATCAGTGGGAGCAGTTTTATGTTTATGTTTCAGTGTATTTGGTGACATATTGTTTATGTCCAATAATTTTGACCTATTTATAGAGAAATATTGAATGTTATTTAGTCAATGTTTGGATATGAAGATTCTTGGTAAGGCATTATATGTTTTTTTTATATAAAGATTCTTCAAAATATGACTAATTATTCTCCTGATAAAGTTTTGGTAGTGAAAAGTGACAAATTTTCTAAGGATTATTTTTCCAATGATGAAAGTGAAAAGATATTAAATGAAAAATGGTTACAAATATTGTATACGTTATTATTATTGTAAGTTTGTTGTACTCAAGTGCGCACACAATTTGAATTTTTTTTATGTTGTAAGTGTGCTTAATAGGTATTTGAGTAATCTCAGTCTTTGTGTAAGTAAGTAGTCAAGAATGTATTGAGATATTTTCATGTTTTAAAGTTAATGTGTTGACAAATCAGCGCACCAACTCACTTGATATGGTTGCCAATTGTGATGCTGATTATATTGGCTATGTGGATGATATGAGTTTCACTACTATGTATGTTTGTATCATAGCATGAGGAGCTGTGTCTTGGAAAGTTTCCAAGCAGATTGTTGCAGTGTCCTTATTGTAGAGGCAATGTATATATTGCGTATTTATATACTTTCTCTTGAATGATGGTTAAGCTTGTATGCAGGCATCATTCAAGAGCATGTATCCCAGATGGGAGTATTGAGCAGTTGAGACTGCATTGGGTTAGTGGGAGTATTATAATCTGCATTGTTGAATATGTTGTTGATTATATAGTAATGTCTTGTTGAGCAATACATGCGTGGAAGTGGATCATTATTATATATGAATATGTGCACACATATGGTATGTTAGCTCCTTAAAATGGAACTGTTTGAGATGTTTGATCTCTGTAAATGTGTTTGTTTGATCAATTAGTGCTGTTGTAAATATATAACACCTAGATTGTTTATATTGTTGTATCATGTTGATACACTATATGTATAGTTGAAATGGTGATGGTTATTGTTTGAGATTTACTTATATTAAATCTCTAGAATCTAGGTTATGTGTACTGTTGTACCCTGTCGGTATGATATATGCTTAATTGAAATGATCATTTGTGTGTGAAATTCTGAGGTAATTAAATATTGGTTAATAGTTGTTGATTATGTCGTCCAAGTGGGAGATTGTTAGAATAATTATGTGGACTTGGCATAATCAAGTGGACTCACTTACTGAGCTTCAATGTTTCTAATAATGGGATTGGACACATTGTTTAATTTATGGTAATGAGGCCTAGTAAAATCACTTTTTTTTTATTCTTTGGTAGGTTTATTAGACCAAAGGAACATGTCTATTTCTCAATAGAATCATATTAGAATTTAGACTCATCTCTATTTTTATATATTATTATTATAATTTATATTATTATTTTATGTGGGTTATAAATATGGGATGAGGGTCATTTTTTTAAACATACGTATTATTTTTAACCTAATGAGAAAAAACATATGGTTGAGATGGTTGGTTTCATAGTGGTTTCTATAACATGTTTATTATTTTATATGCTCTACAACAATTGGAGATCAATGACAAACTATGATGAACCGTATGTTAATATGTGCTATTGAATAACATGAGTTCTAAATGAAATAATAATTTATCCGTTGCATTTATGTAATTATCTTATGTTTATTAAATTTCAACAACAAATTTATAAATTTTTCTACTTTTGTTTTTTTTGACAACTTCATAATATTGAAGTAATCAATCGTGCACATACAATATCAAAATAATAATAACAATAATAAGAATAATTTTTATTAATTTTAAACCGAAATAAATACAAATTTCTTTAATCTAAAGTGAAGTACTTTCATAAATATAGATGTGAAAGGCATATCCATTGAACTAATTTCATTTGACATAATAATAACAATTAATAATAATAGGCTACCTAGAAAATGTTAGAAGAACCAATACAAACCAAGACAAATTTATTAAAAACAAGAAGAAAAAAATAGTACAAGCAAATGAAAATGAACAATCTCAAAGGATATAAAACTATGGGTGTAAATTTGGACTGCCCAATTTGGTCCAAGCTCAAAATTTTGGGTTTGGGCGGCTTCGGACTGGATTTTTTCAATCTGAAGAAAAAATTTAGGCCAGATCGAGTCGGCTGATAACTTCGGACTAGAATATCAGGCTTGAATTTCAAGTTTAAAGTTTAAGCCTAAATTTAAAACGCAAAGTTTAATTTCAAAATACTTATTTTTTTACTCAAATATATAATATAAAAATTAAAATTAAAAATTAGTATTATGATATTTGTAAAACATAAAATAAATAATAAATAAATACAATTTAAGACAACAAATATTTTTCCATCTAAGCTTATTAATATAAAATTAAAATTATAAAAATGCTAAAAACTAAATATATTTAATTAATTATAAAATAAAAGTCCTTAATAATTTTATGTACTCAATGTACATCGTAAAATTTATTTCTAACAAAAAAAATTACAAATTCTATATTTCAAATATAATAAAATTGACATTTGTTATAAATATTAAATAAATAAAATATTCAATTACATAGTAATTTTTAAAATAAGTTAAATCACAATATTGAAAAGAAAATTCCAATTACATAATTTATCAAATAATATAGGCTTGTATTGATTCATCTTCCATATCATCTAGTCGCATGGCCTCCATATCTACTAGTAATTTATCTTTTACTTTGAGATTTTGAGTTCTTGAAAATGCTATTTTCCAATCAGCCATATATAATATTATTCCATGTTTAATGCAAAAAAACAAAAACAAAAAACATTATTTGTTATGTATTGAAAAAAGTTAGAGCACAAATCTCATAATAATTTTTGTTTAATACAATTAGTTCTTGTTCTAGTATTTTTTTTTAAATCATCGATTTTAGGATGATTTAATGTGTGATTTTGATAAATATATACTTATTCATTCCTCTCTCTCTCTTAATTTTAAATGATTGTTTGAAAATAATTATTTTTTGAAGTATTACAATATATCCAAACTAAAAAGAATAGGAGCATGACTAGAATCCACGATCTTAAAATGTGGATTTGAAAAGAATATTCTTTGTAACATTATTATGACTCAGTACTGGTAAAATACAAGTAAAATGTTATCAAAATTAATACATATCAAAATTAACATATAATAAAGTCAAATATTGTTGTTGTAGGTTCGTAAAATGAACACAAAAATATTTGTTCAAATCCAATCAATAATACCTCTCTAGTTAAGATTGTATTTGTTAACTTAATACTACCAATTTGGAGATTTGAGTGTATTAATCATAGATATTAGATCATGTCTTGTATATAAAAAAAAAGTATTAATAAATGTAACATAATACAATAGAATACACATACATCAATACCAAATTTGCATTTTCTTAGCTAATTATGCTAAAATCTCTTGTCAATCCATTAGATACTCAGAAAATTGTAATTTATATAAAATGAATAATACACTCTGCCTATATTTTTCTACAAAGATTCTCAAGCAAATGACAATTAAAATGAAACTTATAATTTTTCTTTATATATTTTTTTAAAATTAAAAGCTTAGATTGTTGAGGCCATGCATTTATAAAATTAAAATGAAACTTGATATGTATAGTATTCATGCACTTTATAAAATTAGCTATAAATTAATTTTGTCAAATAATAATATGTCTTGTACATGTCAAATAGATTGTTTACATATAATATACACAATAATAGATAATTAATTATTATTTATTCGTTAATTTGATATGGTTTATGATTTGTACATATATTTTTTAGACAAAAAAAATTATAAAAAAATATACCTGGCTATAATTCGGGCCAGATCTATACTTAAAATCTAAAGTCCGAAACCAACCTAAGAAGAAATCGAGTGGCTTAGGGCTCTAGCCATATCGTGCTCAGGCTAAATTTGAGCTGGATTTTTTAGACGGATTTAATTGGGTTATGAGCTTACAAATTTATTTTACATGCCTATATAAAACCCAACTGCAGAAACGAAAATCTAGGCTAAAGCCTAAACAGAAACACTGTTAATTAAAATGATCTCATACATGAGAATGTGAAAAATATACTAATTAAGCAAACTGCAATTAACAACAACAATAATAATAAAGAAGGAAAATTATTAAAGTATCTATATATGTTCCCCAATTAAATGTGTTAAGTAAGGTGTTTTGTTTTGTTTTGTTTTTGTTTTTTTGGTTCATATCAAATTATTGGTAACCGTGGTATCTTAATACCTAGTTCTGAAAGAAGTGCTTGAATCCACACAAGTTTAGCAACACCATTAGCAAGGGCATGATACTCTGACTCGGTGCTAGATTGGGCTACAACATGTTGTTTTTTGGAAGACCACAAGACTAGATTGTCACCATAATAAACACAATATCCTCCAGTTGAATGCCTATCATCAATATCTGAAGCCTAGTCGGCATCCGTGTAGGCATAGAGTGCATTTTGAGGAGTTGCTTGAAACTGAAAACCCATTTGAATAGTACCTTTAAGATACCGAAGTACTCATTTGCATGCAATCCAGTGAATGTCCATAGGTGATTGCATGAATTGACTGAGCTTGTTGACAATGAAACTTATTTCAGGTCTTGTTAATAATAGATATTGTAAAGCTCCAATTGTACTTCGATACAAGTGAGGATTAGGAAACATTGTACCAATGTCACTTCTCAACTTATGAGTATTACTTGCGAGACTCGGGCTTGTCTTGCAATCATGCATTTCGGTTCTTGTAAGAAGATCCCGAATGTATTTGCTTTGAGTTAGGAGAAGACCACTTTTGTCCAAGACACTTCAATGCCTAAGCAATAGGTTAGCTGGCCGAGATCCTTGAGTGAGAATTGATTGTGTAGTTTACAGTTAAACCGATCAATGAGCATAGAATTTGAGCCTGTAACAATAGTATCATCCATATATACAAGAGCCCACAATGTATCATTCTTTGTATGAAGAATAAATAATGAGGTGTCCAATTTAGATCTTTGAAATCCCTATTCACCAAGTGTAGATTTCAGCTTGTCATACCAAGCACGTGGTGCTTGTTTAAGTCCATATAAAGATTTATGAAGTTTGCACACATGAGAGGGAAAAGTTGAACTTACAATCCCTTCCGGTTGAGCCATATAAACATCCTCAGTTAGCTTACCATTAAGGAAAGCATTGTTGATATCAATTTGGCGAATGGACCATTTGTGAGTTCTCCAATAGACAACAGTAGTCTGATTGTTACGGGTTTAATGACAAGACTGCAAGTTTCCTTGAAGTCAATTCCAGGGTTTTGACCTTATACCTATTAGTAGAACCATCCAGATTATGTTTGAGGTTGAAGACCCATTTTCAGCCGATTATATTCATGGTTGGAGAGACAGGAACGAGAGACCATGTGGTTGTCTGAGTGAGTGCTTTAATTTTCTCAAGCATTGCATTTTTCTACTTGTCATGAGTGAGGGCTGCTTTTGTAGTTAGTGGCTCAGTTGTGTCAAGGTCTTGTAAGGATTGAGACAGGAAGGAATTTGGCTTATGAATATTGGCTTTGGATCAGGTGATCATAGGGTGAATAGTGGATGGTTGTTTGAGTGGAAAATCAATAGTGAGATTGATCGGTGATGTGGAGGAGGTAGACTGATCGGGTGTTGCATGAGGAGAGGGTTGTATGGCCTATTTTCTTTTACATAGCATACCTAGTGACTGAGGAACAGATGTGGAGGTAAAAGGTGAGGAATCCGGGGTGACAATTTCAACACATGTGGCCGGGGAATTGACAGAGGATGGGGATACACTGTCAACATTGCATGGTGACATATCATTATTGCAAACAACTCCATTTGTTGTAAGCAAAGATGGCTATTCTGAAGACCTCTCCAAGAACCCTTGTAGAGACCCTATACTATGAGATAATGTCAAAGGAAGCACATGAACAGGACTATAAGAATTAGCAACAGTGGGGATCGGGGTCCATGGTACTTTATGATAAGAAAATTTTGTTTCATTGAAAATAACGTTTGGAGAAATATATATTTTTCCTGTTTGAAGACTCTGACACTTATAACCTTTATGAATAGGGCTATACCCGAGAAAAATCCATTTTTCAGAGTGATTGGAAAATTTGCGAGACTGATATGGTCAAATAAAAGGAAAACACTCACATCCGAAAACTTTTAATTTTGAAAAATCACAATCTTTTTGAAAAAGTTTTTGAACCGGGGATTTATTTTGAAGAACTCTTGTGGGTAAGCGGTTAATTAAATATGTAGCTGTAGAATAGGCATCCCATCAATAAGTCATTGGAAAACTTTTAATTTTGAAAAATCACAATCTTTTTGAAAAAGTTTTTGAACCAGGGATTTATTTTGAAGAACTCTTGTGGGTCAGAGGTTATTTAAATATGTAGCTGTAGAACAGGCATCCCACTAGTAAGTCATTGGAATATTACTATGAACAATAAGAGATAAAGCAGTTTCAGTAATAGGTCTATGCTTATGTTCAATTTTCCCATTTTGATTATGAGTATGTGGACATGAGTGTTGAAATTTTATACCAAAATTAATTAAAACCGGAGCTAAAACACGATACTCACCTCCCCAATCAGTCTGCAATGTTTTAATATTTGTCTGAAACATATTTTCAACAAGGATTTTAAATTGTAGAAAAACTTTTTTTACTTCAGATTTGAGTTTTAATGGATAAATCCAAACAAATCATGAAAAATCATCCTCAAATATCACATAGTATATGTAGCCCTCAGAAGATAGAACAGGAGCAGGACCCAAAACATCAAAAAATATTAAGTCTAGTGGTTGGGTGCTTTTTGATTTTGACTATGGTGCAAAAATTCTATGCATTTTCCCTAAAGGACAACTTGAGCAAAATAAATATTTATTACTCAATTGAAACTGTTTACAATGACGAGAAATAAATTGCAAACTATAATTAGAAGGATGTTCAAGGCACAAATGCCACAAGAAGAAGACACATTAAAACAAGAAGAATTAAAATGCCAAAAATTTGAAACACAATGAGAATCAGATGTTTTTAATGAAGCAGACGGAGAAACACTGTAGAGGCCGTCTGATGGGATGCAATTTATATATATTTATATACCTTAATACTTGATTTGAACATGTTATATTCACTTAAAATAGATTAATTTATATTTTTCTATGTTTTAGGTGGATTTGAGCTCAAAGCGATGAAAAATGAAGAAACAGTGGTAAAATCGTAATTAAACAGAAAAACTGAAGAAGCAGTGGCAAAACCATAATTAACTGGACGTTGGCAGCAAGGCAGTGCAACCCAGGTGCATGCCCAAGCGCCTGGCCAGGCGCCTGGATGGGCGCGAATCTGAGCGTTTAGGCTCGTTTTTGTGATTTTTTAGTCCTAAGTTTTACTATAAATATGTTTTATCATTATTGTAAAGGGAGTAGCCGTTTTTAGAGCAAAAACAACAAAAAGAAAGAGTTTTCTAACAATTATGAGTAGCTAAATCTCTCTTGGGAAAGAGTATTGTTTATTGCTAAAGTATAAGGTGTGAGACATTGTTTATAAGTTTTAATTCAATTATAATTATTCAATTTGTGTTCTTCCAATTTATTTGTTTATTATTCAATTCTCTTTTAATTATAATTTGGATCCGTTATAATTATTTGTGGATTGGGTATTTGCTAATTAGGAATTCAATCGTATTGAATGTTCTATGTTTAGTAGCACTTTGATTTTAATAATTGCATGCTAAGCTTTTGTTAATTTCTTAGAAGAATGCATGATAGATTAAAGTTTTACAACGTTTGTAGGACTTGTTTATTGTTGGTTGCTATTGTTCTTAATGCTGTTCTGATTTAATTTAGATCACGTTGGTTTAGATATTTCAGAATTAGGATTAATTTACGATCGTATCTGAATTAATTAATTGTGAGAGTTAGAATAAAATTGGCCGTGCTATTTTATTCAATCCAACATTGAATGATTATTTTTGGATATATTTTTGTCTGTGATCACCTGTTCTTTAGCAATTGAAGATACTCTGACCCAAGGTTTTCTCCTATTGTTATTTTCGGTATTTATTAAATTGTTTTCTTTAATAATTGAACTTTCCAACATAAAATCCCCCTTTTGTCTTTTTAATTTTACTTTAATTGGAATAGATTGAGTTTGATTATCAGTCTCTGTGGAATCGACCTGAACTTACCACTACTACGGTAGTGTTTGAATTCAGTAATTAATTTTGGTGTTTACGACACGCATCAAATTTTGGCACCGTTGCCGGGGACTGTGTGTCAATTTCTTTCTATTTTAAATTTAGCGTTAGTTTGCTTTGAGATTTTGTTGTTTCATGTGCATGACTAGACTATCAAAAGAAGGAGATCTGAGCTTAGACAGTGATTCTGAATTTGAGGAGATGGCAGCCCCTGCTAACAACAACAGACCTCAAACTTTAAAGGAGTTGGCTGCTCCAAATTTAAATTCTCAGCCTTTTTGCATTGAATTTCCTGAAGTGCAAGCTTCATTTGAATTAAAGTCTGGATTAATACACTTACTCCCAACTTTCTTTGGTCTTGTAGGTGAAGATCCTCATAAACATTTGAAGGAGTTTCATGTAGTGTGCTCGGGGATGAAGCCGCATGGTGTAACTGAAGAACAAATTAAGTTGCGAGCTTTTCCCTTCTCACCTAAAGATGCAGCTAAAGATTGGCTATATTACCTTCCTTTCGGTTCTATCAATTCTTGGAATGAGATGAAGCGGTTATTTTTAGAGAAGTATTTTCCTTCTTCAAGAGCTGCCAATATAAGGAAAGAGATTTGTGGCATCCGACAACATGATGGTGAATCGCTATATGAGTATTGGGAGCGATTTAAACAATTGTGTGCTAGTTGCCCTCACCATCAGATTAGCGAGCAACTCCTTATCCTATATTTTTATGAAGGCATGTTACCCATGGAAATGAGTATGGTAGATGCAGCAAGTGGAGGTGCTTTAGTTGAAAAGACTCCAGAAGAAGCCAAACATCTCATCTCTACTATGGCTGCTAATTCACAGCAGTTTGGCTCTCGATCCAACCCTCCAGCTTAAAAAATTTATGAGGTAAATACATCCAACCTTGAGCGCCAGATTTCTGACTTAACCTCTTTAGTTCGACAATTGGCTATAGGGAATGCTCAAGCTACCAAGGCTTGTGGGATTTGCTTTGTTGCGGGTCATGNCAGTTGTGGGTCATCCTACAGATTCATGCCCAACTCTTCAAGAAGATGAGACTGTTCAACAAGCAAATATGGTTGGTGGTTTTCCGGGACAAACACAACGCAAATATGATCCATTCTTAAACACGTACAATCCTGGATGGAGGGATCATCCTAATTTGCGTTATGGTAACAACTCAGGACACAACCAGTACCAACAACTGTATCAAGCAAGACCACCACCTGCAGAACCTCCTAAATCAGGTATGTCATTGGAAGATATAGTGAAAGCTTTAGCCACTAACACTCAACAATGGCAACAGGATGCAGCAAAGAGATTTCAGCATTTGGAGAATCAAATGAGCCAAATAGCAACTGCTGTGGACAAGTTTCAAACAAATCAGTCTGGACAATTGCTATCACAACCAATCAATCCACAAGAGGAAGTTAAAGCCATTACCTTAAGGAGTGGAAAAGAAGTGGACAATTCCAAGAAATACAATAAGGACACTAAAAAGAAGCATCAAGTGGAGGAAGAAATTAAAGTTGAAGCATCACCTAAGGTAAACTCTAAATCTCTAAATATTTCTTCTAACAATTACATTGCTGCTCTCTTTCCTAGCAGATTGAACAATGGTAAAAAAAAATGAGCAAGAACAAGAGATATTGGACACTTTTAGGAAGGTGGAAATCAATATCCCACTGATTGATGCAATTAGACAAATCCCTCGGTATGCAAAATTCCTTAAAGAATTATGCACCAAGAAGAAAAAGTTGAGAGGGAATGAAATGGTAAGTATCGGTGAGAACATGTCTGCTATTTTGCAAAGGAAGCTACCTCCAAAATGTAAAGATCCAGGTACATTTACTATACCATGTGTGATTGGAAATTCTAAAATAGAACGTGCCATGCTAGATTTAGGAGCTTCCATTAATGTGATGCCTAAATCAATGTATGATTCTTTACAATTGGGCTCTCTAAAAGATACAAGAGTTATCATACAGTTAGCAGATAGGTCTAATGCCTACCCGATAGGGGTAGTTGAAGATGTTTTGGTGCAGGTTAATGGGATGGTTTTTCCAGTGGATTTCTATGTTTTGGACATAGCGGATGATACATCTTTAAATCCAACACCAATAATTTTAGGCAGACCATTTTTGAAGACTGCTCGAGCAAAAATTGATGTTCATGAAGGAGCACTAACCTTAGAATTCGATGGAGAAGTGAAGACATTCACAATATTTGATGGGGAGTCTATTACTTGAGGAATTCAAAGGTTTTTTAAAAAAAAAAAAAAAATTAAAAACAGTGAAATCGCAGCACCAGGCGCCTGGGCTGGGGCCTGGGAAGGCGCCTGGAAGGCTCTGCCTGTGGCTGCGCGAAAAAAAAAAAAAAAAAAAACTTATCACACTAGTAGATTGGCTTGTCCCTGTGCATAATGTGGACTTCGCTTCTTCAGGGGAGTATTACTTTTCTCTTTATATATTTTATGCATTTTATGCACATTGGGGACAATGTGATTTAAGTGTGGGGGGGTAATTTATGGTTATTTAGTTTATTTGTTATTTAGTTAGGTTAGTTATTTTGTTTTATTCGTATTTTGTTTTGCTTTTTAGTTTACTTTTTATTTGCGTTTCTGGGCTGAGATTGAGATTAGTGAACATATACTTCGCTGCTTTGTTTATTTTTTGATGTTTCTCATTGCTTTGAGTCATGAAAGTATTATTATTATAGATGGAGACTTAGATAAAATGAAGTAAATAACATGTTTAGCTAAGTGAATTTAGCAATTTAAAGTCTGTTTTAGCAACGATTTGAATTGGATTAAATGAAAGCTAGTCTCGGTAAATTAAAACTTAAGTGAGCTTTTGAGCCTTGAAGTTGAATTAATCACTTCTTTTAATCATTTTTGTGAGTGATATTCATGTATGAATTTGTATCTTTAGAACTTGCTTTGAAATGCTTATTGAGATCACATTGCTACATTTTTGCATTAAAATGATGAAGGCATTTTATTTTATTTTAGCCACTTAGCCTAAAAAAGCCAACCTTTATGTTTATCATTGTTTAATCCCTTTGAGCTTTTATGATCTTTTTCTTTGATCTTTAGCCTACATTACAAGCCTTGGAATTGATTTTTGACTACTTTTTCCTATCCTAAGTCTAATTGAGCATTTGGGATGTGTGATGGGATGCAATTTATATATATTTATATACCTTAATACTTTATTTGAACATGTTATATTCACTTAAAATGGATTAATTTATATTTTTCTATGTTTTAGGTGGATTTGAGCTTAAAGGGATGAAAAATGAAGAAACAGTGGCAAAATCGTAATTAAACAGAAAAACTGAAGAAGCAGTGGCAAAACCGTAATTAACTGGACGTTGGCAACAAGGCAGTGCAACCCAGGTGCATGCCCAGGCGCCTGGCCAGGCGCCTGGATGGGCGCGAATCTGAGCGTTTAGGCTCATTTTTGTGATTTTTTTAGCCCTAGGTTTTACTATAAATATGTTTTATCATTATTGTAAAGGAAGTAGCCGTTTTTAGAGCAAAAACAACAAAAAGAGAGAGTTTTCCCAAGCGCCTGGCCAGGCGCCTGGATGGGCGCGAATCTGAGCGTTTAGGCTCGTTTTTGTGATTTTTTAGTCCTAAGTTTTACTATAAATATGTTTTATCATTATTGTAAAGGGAGTAGCCGTTTTTAGAGCAAAAACAACAAAAAGAAAGAGTTTTCTAACAATTATGAGTAGCTAAATCTCTCTTGGGAAAGAGTATTGTTTATTGCTAAAGTATAAGGTGTGAGACATTGTTTATAAGTTTTAATTCAATTATAATTATTCAATTTGTGTTCTTCCAATTTATTTGTTTATTATTCAATTCTTTTTTAATTATAATTTGGATCTGTTATAATTATTTGTGGATTGGGTATTTGCTAATTAGGAATTCAATCGTATTGAATGTTCTATATTTAGTAGCACTTTGATTTTAATAATTGCATGCTAAGCTTTTGTTAATTTCTTAGAAGAATGCATGATAGATTAAAGTTTTACAACGTTTGTAGGACTTGTTTATTGTTGGTTGCTATTGTTCTTAATGTTGTTCTGATTTAATTTAGATCACGTTGGTTTAGATATTTCAGAATTAGGATTAATTTACGATCGTATCTGAATTAATTAATTGTGAGAGCTAGAATAAAATTGGCCGTGCTATTTTATTCAATCCAACATTATTGAATGATTATTTTTGGATATATTTTTGTCTGTGATCACCTGTTCTTTAGCAATTGAAGATACTCTGACCCAAGGTTTTCTCCTATTGTTATTTTCGGTATTTATTAAATTGTTTTCTTTAATAATTGAACTTTCCAACATAAAATCCCCCTTTTGTCTTTTTAATTTTACTTTAATTGGAATAGATTGAGTTTGATTATCAGTCTCTGTGAATTCGACCTGAACTTACCGCTACTACGGTAGTGTTTGAATTCAGTAATTAATTTTGGTGTTTACGACACACATCAAATTTTGGCGCCGTTGCCGGGGACTGTGTGTCAATTTCTTTCTATTTTAAATTTAGCGTTAGTTTACTTTGAGATTTTGTTGTTTCAGGTGCATGACTAGACTATCAAAAGAAGGAGATCTGAGCTTAGACAATGATTCTGAGGAGATGGCAGCCCCTGCTAACAACAACAGACCTCAAACTTTAAAGGAGTTGGCTACTCCAAATTTAAATTCTCAGCCTCTTTGCATTGAATTTCCTGAAGTGCAAGCTTCATTTGAATTAAAGTCTGGATTAATACACTTACTCCCAACTTTCTTTGGTCTTGCAGGTGAAGATCCTCATAAACATTTGAAGGAGTTTCATGTAGTGTGCTCAGGGATGAAGCCGCATGGTGTAACTGAAGAACAAATTAAGTTGCGAGCTTTTCCCTTCTCACTTAAAGATGCAGCTAAAGATTGGCTATACTACCTTCCTTCCGGTTCTATCAATTCTTGGAATGAGATGAAGCGGTTATTTTTAGAGAAGTATTTTCCTTCTTCAAGAGCTGCCAATATAAGGAAAGAGATTTGTGGCATCCGACAACATGATTGTGAATCGCTATATGAGTATTGGGAGCGATTTAAACAATTGTGTGCTAGTTGCCCTCACCATCAAATTAGCGAGCAACTCCTTATCCTATATTTTTATGAAGGCATGTTACCCATGGAAAGGAGTATGGTGGATGCAGCAAGTGGAGGTGCTTTAGTTGAAAAGACTCCAGAAGAAGCCAGACGCCTCATCTCTACTATGGCTGCTAATTCACAGCAGTTTGGCTCACGATCTAACCCTCCAGCTAGAAAAGTTTATGAGGTAAGTACTTCTAACCTTGAGCGCCAGATTTCTGACTTAACCTCTTTAGTTCGCCAATTGGCTGTAGGGAATGCTCAAGCTACCAAGGCTTGTGGGATTTGCTTTGTTGCGGGTCATGCTACGGATTCATGTCCCACTCTACGTGAAGATGAGACCATTCAGCAAGCAAATGTAGTTGGTGGATTTCTGGGACAACCACAACACAAATATGATCTTTTTTCTAATTCTTACAATCCTGGATGGAAGGATCATCCTAATTTGAGTTATGGAAATAACCCCGGACAAAACCGTTACCAACAACTGTATCAAGCAAGACCACCACCTGCAGAACCTCCTAAATCAGGTATGTCATTGGAAGATATAGTGAAAGCTTTAGCCACTAACACTCAACAATGGCAACAGGATGCAGCAAAGAGATTTCAGCATTTGGAGAATCAAATGAGCCAAATAGCAACTGCTGTGGACAAGCTTCAAACAAATCAGTCTGGACAATTGCTATCACAACCAATCAATCCACGAGAGGAAGTTAAAGCCATTACCTTAAGGAGTGGAAAAGAAGTGGACAATTCCAAGAAAGACAACCCGGACACTAAAAAGAAGCATCAAGTGGAAGTAGAAATTAAAGTTGAAGCATCACCTAAGGTAAACTCTAAATCTCTTAATATTTCTTCTAACAATTACATTGCTGCTCCCTTTCCTAGCAGATTGAACAAGGGTAAAAAAGAAAAACAAGAACAAGAGATATTGGACACTTTTAGGAAGGTGGAAGTTAATATTCCACTAATTGATGCAATTCGTCAAATTCCTCGGTATGCTAAATTCCTTAAAGAATTATGCACCAAAAAGAAAAAGTTGAGAGGGAATGAAATGGTAAGTGTAGGTGAGAATCTGTCTGCTATTTTGCAAAGGAAGCTACCTCCAAAATGTAAAGATCCAGGTACGTTTACTATACCATGTGTGATTGGAAATTCTAAAATAGAACGTGCCATGCTAGATTTAGGAGCCTCTATTAATGTGATGCCTAAATCAATGTATGATTCTTTACAATTGGGCTCTCTAAAAGATACAAGAGTTATCATACAGTTAGCAGATATGTCTAATGCCTACCCGATAGGGGTAGTTGAAGATGTTTTGATGCAGGTTAATGGGATGGTTTTTCCAGCGGATTTCAATGTTTTGGACATGGCGGATTATGCATCTTTAAATCCAACACCAATCATTTTAGGCAGACCATTTTTGAAGACTGCTCGAGCAAAAATTGATGTTCATGAAGGAGCACTAACTTTAGAATTCGATGGAGAAGTGAAGAGATTCACAATATTTGATGGGGAGTCCATTACTTGAGGAATTCAAAGGTTTCTTAAAATAAAAAAATAAAAAATAAATAAAAAATAAAAACAAACTTATCACACTAGTAGATTGGCTTGTCCCATGCATAATGTGGACTTCGCTTTTTCAGGGGAGTATTACTTTTCTCTTCATATATTTTATTTATTTTATGCACATTGGGGACAATGTGATTTAAGTGTGGGGGGGTAATTTATGGTTATTTAGTTTATTTGTTATTTAATAAGGTTAGTTATTTTGTTTTATTCGTATTTTGTTTTGCTTTTTAGTTTACTTTTATTTGCGTTTCTGGGCTAAGATTGAGATTAGTGAACATATACTTCGCTGCTTTGTTTAATTTTTGATGTTTCTCATTGCTTTGAGTCATGAAAGTATTATTATTATAGATGGAGACTTAGATAAAATGAAGTAAATAGCATGTTTAGCTAAGTGAATTTAGCAATTTAAAGTCTGTTTTAGCAACCATTTGAATTGGGTTAAATGAAAGCTAGTCTCGGTAAATTAAAACTTAAGTGAGCTTTTGAGCCTTGAAATTGAATTAATCACTTCTTTTAATCATCTTTGTGTCACTATAAGTACATACTTAAACAATCTTTAGAACTTGTTTTGACATGCTTATTGAGATCACATTGCTGCATTTTTGCATTAAAATGATGAAGGCATTTTATTTAAGTTTAGCCACTTAGCCTAAAAAAGAAAACCTTTATGTTTATCATTGTTTAACCCCTTTGAGCTTTTATGATCTTTTTCTTTGATCTTTAGCCTACATTACAAGCCTTGGACTTGAGTTTTGACTACTTTTTCCTATCCTAAGTCTAATTGAGCATTTGGGATGTGTGATGGTGAATTTTGTGGGTTGTTTGGAGCAAAAAGATTGTTTTGACTAAGTGTGGGGTGATCATACTTATGATGGTTGGTATGAGTGAATTGTATAAAGTGGTTGAAGAAAATTCTTTGGAATTCTCATGCTTTGGTGTGTTTGTTGAAAAAAAAAAGAAAAAAAAACAGTAGTATAAAGAGTTTTTGAAAGAAAAAGAAAAAAAAAAGAAAAAAAAGGAAAAAGAAAAAGAAAAGTGAGATGAGTGATCATACTTATGATGGTTGTTATGAGTGAAATGTATAAAGTGGTTGAAGAAAAATCTTTGGAATTCTCATGCTTTGGTGTGTTTGTTGAAAAAAAGAAAAAAAAAAACAGTAGTATAAAGAGTCTTTGAAAGAAAAAAGAAAAAAAAAAGTGAGAAATTTTTGTTTTTGTGTAAAAGCATGAGAATTGGGCTAAATGTGATAAGTTTAGAGGAGAAAGAAAATAGTTGAAAATTACTGATGGGTATTAGTGAGATCATATCTTAAATGCTCTGTTGGATTTTGGATGTTAACCCATTGTTTTTCTTATGATTTTTCTTTTCTACCTTACCTTTACCTAAGCCACTTTACAACCTTTTAAAAGACATTCGGATTTGTGCTTAATTGTATGCTAGGTGGTGGAGATTAGATTGATAAGCAAGCTTATGATAGAGCAAGTTTTTCATTGAATTCGAGAGAATATTTTGAACATTTTAAACACTTGAATGATTAGAGAGAATTCAGTGAGTTATTTGCCAAGCTAGTTTGATTCGAGAGAATATTTTGAACCTTTTAAACACTTGAGTGATTAGACAGAATTCTACGAGTTGTTTGCCGAGCTAGTTTGAATTGACCTTAATTAAGTTGGTTGCTAGTAAGGCTGAAGATTGTTAGATTCATGTAGCTATGATGTGCTAGTTGTTGAATTTTTGGTTGTCTCTGTCTATAATATTTTGTTACTTGATTGATTTAGTTTTTTTTTAAATATAATATTTTATGATTTGCCCGGGACGTGCAAAGATTAAGTGTGGGGGTATTTGATGGGATGCAATTTATATATATTTTATATACCTTAATACTTGATTTGAGCATGTTTTATTCACTTAAAATGGATTAATTTATATTTTTCTATGTTTTAGGTGGATTTGAGCTTAAAGTGATGAAAAATGAAGAAACAGTGGCAAAATCGTAATTAAACAGAAAAACTAAAGAAGCAGTGGCAAAACCGTAATTAATTGGACGTTGGCAGCAAGGCAGTGCAGCCCAGGTGCAGTGCCGAGGCGCCTGGCCAGGCGCCTGGATGGGCACGAAGTTGGTCCGTTTAGGCACGTTTTTGTGTGTTTTGTAGCCCTAGGTTTTTAGTTTAAATATGTTTAAGTTATCTTGTAATAGGGGAGCCGTTTTTAGAGCAAAAACAACAAAGAATTGAGATTTCTATCAACTATGAGTAGCTAAATCTCTCTCTTGGGTAAGAGTATTGTTCATTGCTAAAGTATAAGGTGTGAGACTTGGACCCAGGCGCCTGGGCTGGCGCGATTTTGGTCCGTTTACACGCGTTTTTGGGTGTTTTGTAGCCCTAGGTTTTTAGTTTAAATAGGTTTAAGTTATCTTATAATAGGGTAGCCGTTTTTAGAGCAAAAACAACAAAGAAAAGAGATTTCTAACAATTATGAGTAGCTAAATCTCTCTCTTGGGAAAGAGTATTGTTCATTGCTAAAGTATAAGGTGTGAGACATTGTTTATAAGTTTTAATTCAATTATATTTATTCAATTTGTGTTCTTCCAATTTATTTGTCTATTATTCAATTCTCTTTGATTATAATTTGGATCCGTTATAATTATTTGTGGATCGGGTATTTGCTAATTAGGAATTCAATCGTATTGAATGTTTTATGTTTAGTAGCACTTTGATTTTAATGATTGCATGCTAAGCTTTTGTTAATTTCTTAGGAGAATGCATAATAGATTAAAGTTTTACAACTTTTGTAGGACTTGTTT
Organism: Ochetophila trinervis; assembly: GCA_003254975.1. Classification (NCBI taxonomy): domain Eukaryota; kingdom Viridiplantae; phylum Streptophyta; class Magnoliopsida; order Rosales; family Rhamnaceae; genus Ochetophila; species Ochetophila trinervis. The sequence goes on along the minus strand of QANX01003005.1, from coordinate 85,495 downwards.
ATTGTTGGTTGCTATTGTTCTTAATGTTGTTCTGATTTAATTTAGATCACGTTGGTTTAGATATTTCAGAATTAGGATTAATTTACGATCGTATCTGAATTAATTAATTGTGAGAGTTAGAATAAAATTGGCCGTGCTATTTTATTCAATCCAACATTGAATGATTATTTTTGGATATATTTTTGTCTGTGATCACCTGTTCTTTAGCAATTGAAGATACTCTGACCCAAGGTTTTCTCCTATTGTTATTTTCAGTATTTATTAAATTGTTTTCTTTAATAATTGAACTTTCCAACATAAAATCCCCCTTTTGTCTTTTTAATTTTACTTTAATTGGAATAGATTGAGTTGATTATCAGTCTCTGTGGAATCGACCTGAACTTACCGCTACTGCTGTAGTGTTTGAATTCAGTAATTAATTTTGGTGTTTACGACACGCATCAAATTTTGGCGATGATGATGGTATAATTAATTCCATCTCCACTAGGTTTTAGAAATACGGACTTTCATCGCGGACTCCTATTAAGTTAAAAAGATGTTTGAGTCGGTTTACTCACTAAATACTTCATTGGCTTATGACTTCAATACTGATAGGTCTTTCTATTTTAGTTAAAAAAAAAAACTCCATCTTTACTAATTTTGAACTGAAAAAACTCCATCTCCTCTAAAAACAACATTACGAGTTCAAACCGATCTTAAAACACTAAGTTTAACCAAAAGGAAATACAAAAACAAAAAATACCAAAAAAGTTAGTACCATGATATTTTTTTTTTAAGTTTCATTGCATTTGGTATCTTCAACTTTTAAAATTTTATAATTTAAGTTTTCGATTTAACATTTTATTACAATTTGAACTTTGTTAGACTTTTAACTACATAATTTAATGATCTTTTCACATTACTAATAATTAAATTGTATCGATTTTTAAACTAAAAAGTTCTAAAATGTAAATTATTAAAACTAATTTAAAAATATTACAGTTTAGTATCCATAATTTTTTTAAAACAACATTATTGTAGGTCGCTTGACTAATATTACTCAGTATTGAATTTCAAGCTAAAAAGAAAATTTTTTTAAAGTAATTTTAAATTTTACACTTTAATTATAGTTCAAAAAGATGTCTGCGTTCCATTTGTCTTAAATAGAATCAATAAAAGTTTCCTTTATCCAACTTAAAAATGGCAAGAATTTAAACACAACACGTAATTTTTTTTCCATATATTATTCCTGGCTCTGCCGGTTTGCAAATAGTTTAATTTTCCATGCCAAAATAAACAACACAAACCAACCCCACCAAACTTAAGAAAGTAATACAAAAAAAAAAAAAAAAAA